>VXAY01005276.1:1087992-1280426 GCA_013399855.1 Oxyruncus cristatus | reverse complement strand
GGGAGGGAGGGGAGGCGGCGGCGGAGAGAGCCCGGGCGGGCGCGGGGCTGCCGGGCCCCCCCCGGAGCTCCGGGTTGCTCCTCTCGGGTCGGGAAGCGAGCGATCAAGTCAATAAAGTTACCTCCATAGGCGCCGAGAAATAAACAGGCTAAACCCGATAGGTCCTCATGTCTCAGTATCATCAAGAACTTGGGAGGGGGAGGGAAAAAAAAAAAAGAAAAAAAGAAAAAAAAATTAATAAAAAAAAAAGGAGCTCCGGACCGAGCCTTTAAAATCAACAGGAAAACAATGCCAGCGGCATGGCAATATAGAAAGCCATCTGTTCACGATTTCGCCTTCTTTTTATTACAGGGATCACAACAAATAGCGAGAACTGGCTCTTGGAGAGAAACCGACATCAGACACTGGTGCTGATTAAATAAAATTTAAAAAAAATACGAAGGAGGGGGGAAAGAAAAATATTAAGAAAACCTGTGCAGAAAGGCGACAGAAGAAAAAAAATCATCCATAATATTTGGCTGCGCTGGAAACGCTGACTCCCTTCCCTTGGATTTGAGCAGTGATGCAGCAGAAGCGCTCTCCGCTCGCTCTCGCTCCCTCTCTTCTCTCAGACTCTTTAAGAACATTGGCTGGAAAATCATTTTCTTAGAGCGGTTCCAGTTTCTTCGTCCATCGCGTCCAGTGCTTGGGAGAGATTAGTATGTTCAACTGAGATCGAGTCTGGGTGGCTGCTGTATCCGAGCTGGGCTTTTGCTTTGGCTTGGGTTGGTTTTTTTTGGCTGCAAAACTGTCTGATGGCACAACTGCAACATAAAGGTTAAATATGGCACAGAAAAAAAAAAGGGGAGGGAGAAGGAAGGATTAGAGGAAAGAAACTAATATAAATCAGTAGAGGTTCTTTTTAGCGAAGAGGTCTTTGATCTCTGCTGGGTCTTACAGATCTGCCTTTTAGAGAGAGAGAGAAAGGAAGAGAGAAGGGGGGAGAGAAGGAAAGAGGGGGGAGAGATCTTTGGCAGGTGCAGAGTGAAAACCTCTTTCAGCTACACTGAATTCTGGAGACTGGTTGGACTAGTAGCTCTGCAGCTCCAGCTTTCAGTGGGTGTGTTAAATATTATGAGCGAGCCATGATTCCTGCCTTCCTCACGTCATAGTTAGGAGATTGGCTAAATAAACGCTACAGTGATAGTAACAGGAAAACCTCAACCAAAAGCGGGGGTTTTTTTTCCCCTCCTCTCCTCCCTTCTTCCCACCCTCTTTTCATTCTACTGCAGCTCCAACTGGGGCAAGGAGAGGGCGTCTGTTCCACAAAGGTTTGGGAAAAAAAATATAAAGGAGGAAAAAAAAAAAAAGTGGTAGGGGAGAGAGGAATCTGCGCTAACAGCATTGCGAAGCAGGAGCGCGGTCCGTGCCCTGCTGGGATCAGCGATTCTGCTCTGTCATTGCCCGGGCTGGAAGTGGCGCATCGCCCGCTCCCCTCGCCCGCAGCCCCGGCAAGGTCAGCCCGTTAAACCATGTGCTCCGCTCCCTCCCGAGGAACAGCCTTTCCTTCTAATCCGCGATCCTGCGGGCTGTGATAATCCGGGAGCGTGCTGCCCTCTCCCCTGCTGCGTTCGCGGCGCAGTTGGCTCCGTGTCTGGGTGGCCTAAAGGCTAATGGAAGGGGTGGTCTGGGGCCAGGACAGCCCAGGGAGTGCTGCTGACGGTTGTCTAAGGTTGAGGGCACTTTGGAGGAAGGAACAAGCTACTCCTGATCTTCAGGTGATCAGGCAGGGATGCTCAGAGCTGCTGATTTATGTCTTGGGGCAGGGGTCTCCCTGGATTTTATGGTCCATAGCAGGGCTCAAACGATTGTCAAGTGGGGCTGCAGGAGGAATGAAAAAGGTAATGTTCTTCCTCCAACCCACCACCACCTTTCCACAGAATCATCTCAATGCTGAACGTGCTGGTCCATTTTTCCCTGCATTAAGCAACCTTAAAGTATTCCTTTTTCTCAAAAAGTATTCCCCCACCTGACAGGTTTCACCCAGCACTCTTCCCTCACTGGGTGTTTCTGCAAAGCCCTGCGCTCTGCACTCCTCTGAAGCACATCCATGCGATGTTACAGTGTCACCATGTTTCACACATGGGAAATCACTGCTTTTCCGACATGAAAAGAAGATTGATGAAAAAAAAAAGACCTGACGAGGCCACGATCCTATGGACTGCTCTGTACCTTGAGGAGAAACAGCACTTGCTGCCCTAGGGGGACCTTGTAGTCCCAGAGGTACAGCTCCCTGTGGATGCAGCACTTTGATTCCCATGGAAGCCATTATGACACCCTGGATCCTTCAAGTACAAATGTACTTAATCCCAACAAAATATTTTGCTACAGAGCCAGAAGCAAGGCTTTCCATCTTTTTCCACTTTTTCCACCAAAATCAGCTTAGAAAAAGGCTTTATGGACAGTTGACTATGCGGACAGTGGCAATAGTTCCTTGGTGTCACTGCCTCCCACTACTGCTCAAGAGCAAGTCTGTATGGTCCTGCTTGGGAAATGGAGTTTGGTTCATAAGTTTACTACCTCCCCGTGCACTGAGCTAACATCCATCTTCTTTTTAAGCTAGTTTAGGAAGTTGCCATTTTAGGTGCATCAGGAAGAGCCTTGAAGTTTTGGTTCAACTGGGGAACCCACAGCTGCTGGGAGGGGATATGGTATGTGATGGGTGCAGTATGAATGGCATATGGAAGACTATGTTTCATTTTGGGGTTCTTTTTTTGCCTGCCTGGGGCTGGAGCCTTTCTCCTACTGCTGGCTCCTAGGGACATCAGCTGAGCTGGATTATCAATCAAGCTCAAGGAGACAAAAGGTGGCAGGTGGGTGCTAGAACCTGTGCCTTAGGGGGAGTGGAGTGATGGCAGAGGGAAGCCAAAGCCGGTGCTCTGGGAGGAGTGAGCGAAGGGGACGTGGTTGTGTAAGTATTGCTTGTGTTACACTTTTTGCTGTGATTTCTTAAAAGAGATCTGAGCAAGATGTTTGTGAGGATACACAATATGACACATTATCTGCTTTAATATTGCACAGTGGGGTTTGGAGGCTGCAGGTTGTAGCTACATGGATTTTTTTTTTTTTTTTTTTTTTTTTTTTTTTTTTTAGTGTTTGCCCTGCTAAAACTCAGGACTGTAGTATTAGGTGGGGGTGAGACTTATGATGAAGTCAAAGTTGCAAATTACTTAAATGAGTTCTTTAAGAGAAAGTTGTTTGAATACATCTATTACTTTGCAGTAGCAGAACATTGTGTCAAATGTGTTGTAGCTCCAGGTTCAAGAGTTATATAATGAAAGCGAGACTAGCTTTGAGATATATTATAAGCAACCAAATGTAATTAATTACGTGACTTTCAAAAGGTGAAATAACAGTGCTGTGAACAAGTAACTGATTCCTTGAAACTACACTTTCTTGTTCTCATCAGTGTGACCTTTGGTGCGTATTGGCTATTCAGTTAAGTATGGTTTCCTCTAAACTGTGTCTGCCTGTGAACTCAATCTCCCTAACTCTCCTCTCTGAGCTGTTTGTTCCTTAAGCCTTTTAGACATTTGAGTTTTATCTAAAGATGGGAGACTAATGGATGTACCCTGTTCCCTTCTGTAACTGACCTTTGTGGACAAGTTTTGCTACAACAAAAATGCCCTAGAGATGCGAATAAAGGAGAACTGTCTTATCTCTGCATTTTTCACCTCACCTTCTTCTTCTTTTTTTTTTTTTTTTGGTGGGATTCAGAAGAATTGAGTCTCACTTTTTCGAGATTATCCTCACTACTTTGTAAATGGCATCCATACGCTAGTGAAGTCAAAAATGTAGAAACAGCAAGTGTCACCAGCAAGGGGTGGCTTGTGGTGAGGAAGCCACGGATTGTTGATGTATGAAGCCACTGGGATATGTCAGGGGCTGGGAGGCAGGTCAGGATAGCCTGGAAATTGGGTGGGATGTACAAGAAAAGGGGCAGACAGACTCAGGGACCAGGTCTAAGGTATTCCAGTGCTAGTGCAGCTTCCCAGGACAACCTCATTGCTGACCTTCTACAAGTGTGAACTTGGTGCAAGAGAGCTTTTGTGTTTGTGCTGGAATCTGGGGTGTGTGTGACTGACCCTTGATAGGGAAAGGTTCCCTTGTCCTGCTGTAAAGGAAGAAATGGGGATTTGTGTCCAACCAGCTGGATTTCAGCCCTACCTCCCTGCCTATGTACCAGGATGCCCTGGCCCCTTCACTTTCAGTGCAAGTGCAACGTTTGTATGCAAGTTACCTCCCCTGGCTTCAAACATTTGCCTTCAAGACTCGAATGGAGGAGAAAACAAAAATTTCTGATAACTGCTGACTGTTGTTCAAGCTTTTCTTGTGTGTGTAGAGCCACAGGGTCTTTGTAATAATAATGCCTGATTTGGGTAATGTAAGAAGTTAGTTGTTTATTATTTTGCTTTCCCAGGTCTTGGTCTCAGTAAGAAAAATATAAATATCTCTCCTTAACTAAAGTCTATGCGTTCATATGGAATTCCAGTATGTGGCAAAGAGCTTTTCATTTCTGCTGTGCTGTATGTTGGACCAGCATTACCTCTATAATTGCTGGCATTATGTAAACAAGGACATAATAAGTTCTTAATGGAATATTATTACATTAATAAATCATTGCATACAGCTCATTTCAATAATTTAAATGAAATCAAGTCCCTTACATCAACTCTTTATTTTCTTTTTGGTCACTGAATTAAAATCTTTCCCCTGTTTTATTGAAGTATTTGAATGGCATTGGGAATTTCACAGTGAGTTGCTACAATCACAAGCCAAGATTGCTTTGGATCTAACAGGCTTTTTAATGTGGTATTACAAATCAACACTAAGCACTTCTTCACGTGTTCTACCTTTGCTTTTATTTAACAGTGCGATCAAGAATTCAGGAGGGGTTATTGTCGTATATCCTGGCATTTCCTCATTGTTTTCTGCGAGAATTAGTGGCTTATCTGCTGCTGAAATCTGTGTAGATGTTTATTTTCCCTGGTTTCGTCTGCTTGCCTCGCTGAGCAGCGACAATGGTCAGTGTACGTGATAGTGTGTTCAGGTAAATAAACAAAGCATGGTTTGGGGTGAGTAAACACACCCAGCTACTATTTGCTGTTATAACAGTTTACAGCCTTCTGATGTAAAGCTTGAATGCAGCAGAGCAAGCCGTAAGTCAGGCCTGATTGCACACTTTCAATCAGTGTAATATTTTTGTTGTTACTTCTAATGGAAAAATGGATTTTCCTTTCTGAAAGCCTCCTATCTATGATGCTGGAGGTCCTGAGGGCATTACATGCCTTGCCTGGCCCCTGTGGTGGTACTGCCTAGGGTGCTTTTCCTGCTCTCCCTCTCTTTCCTCCCTCTGAAGATTCATGTGCTGACCTAATTTATTGGTGCTTTGCCTTATAAACACAGATCACACTGGCAATCTAATGGGTGCTGCATATTAACCTCCCACACTGCCAAAATCACTTTTATTGCTAAGGAATACACTTGATACTGAACAGGAAGTAATTCCATAAGCTTGATGTCACTGTCAACATTTTTTGTGTATAAGGAATCAGTGATACACATTTGAAGTGGTGTACTCATATTTTTTTTAATAATACATATTAATATTGTTTTGGTTGCCTTCTGGCCCAGGATTTTGTTAGGTATTTGATACTTTTTGAACAAATGTTGACCAAATCTCCACCCCCCACCCAATTCAAAGAGGCAGCGTGGCCACCCGCTCCTTCCCATGATGGTTTTGCTAAGGTTGACTGGAGGGGCACTGAGCTGCAAGCCTGAGCTAAATAGTGCTGAAAGTAGGGACATGTGATGGGCTACCCATTACCAGCAGGGCTGGCTGGTACTGCCAAATCATCAGAGCTGGGCAGAGGGGGGCTTGTCCTGGAAATTTATCACCAGCCTCAACTGATATCAGAAAGCTTCTAACTCCAGCTTTTTGCTTTGGAGTGTTTAATTTGGGATACAATATTCTGGATTATCTAAACCCTCAGGGATTTCTTGATAAACCTGTTGAAAGCACTGAACTCCTTATTACATTAAGGCAGGGGAATGGGAGGCTTTTCCCTGACTGTTTGTTACTGCTCCGCTGTTGCTGCTGCAGATCAAGGGTTGGCTCCTCAGCTGGGATCAGCTGCCCCCGATTTCAGTGAAATGCCATCTAATTATATCAGCTGAGGATCTGGTCTACAATGCTTAATTCTTCTACTCTCTGGAACAAAGAACTGCCTGGCCATGCAAGAACAAAAACTGTTCTTGTCATTGCTAGAGCAATGGGGTTGGCCTGTGGAGGGATCACATTTGCTACAGTCATTCCAGTAGAGTAGTGACCTTGCATATAGCTACATTACAGAGGGGCTGAAAAATTACCTTCCTAAGTGGTAGGATGTCATAAAGAAAATTAGCTCTTAGGAGGTTGTGTTCTTATCTAAAAATTATCATTGAAACTGAGTCAAAACAAATTATCTTGGTGTGCATGACATAAGAGCATGCACTGCTTCAGTTATCATAATTTCATCTTCCTATAGCAACTGATTCCTTCAGAAATAATTGTGATCAAATAAACTGTATTCCTTGTGGACTTTCTGAGTTAGTCCATGAATCTTTTTAAAGTGTATAAAACATGGCTTGCTAAATTACACATAAAATAATTTTGCTTTTCTGTTGAAATTGAGGGAGCTACATGATTTATGCCTGGAGAAAACGTATCCTGATGCTAAAACAAGATGTAGTTACACATCCACATAGGAAGCTTCTGCCTGCTGCAGTGTGCAGTCACACATGGACTCGTTTGAGTGCATACAAAAACATGAGTGCCTGCACACATGAACAGCTTAATTACATACTGAAGAATCTCCTCTGGGAATTTTTTTTTTTTAATTTTTTGTTGCAGTCTAATTTTGATTTGCTTGGATGTTTTGACATCTTAACTTGAGCTTTTTTCCTCTTGGCTGGCTAAATTTTCAATCAGATAATTTAAAAAAAAAAAAAAAAACAACAACTGAGGAAGTAAGAGAGCAAGCCACAAGACATTTTAAGCATGCCACAGCCTGAAATAGAAATGAAAATACTAATGGAAACCCTCATGGGAGAGTCTGAAAACTAAGCAGTGTAACCTAACAGGCTGCGAATTACTCTGCCCCCAGGAGACACCAGGAGTCTTCCCAACCTGGATGCCTCTTGCCAGTGTGATTGTGAGAAGTTGCTTCAACTCTGTTTCCTTGTCTGATGGGAAGGATACCCTGGAGCATTTTGAGAGCTATTAATAAAAACCACTACAGGAGAGAAATGGTGGTATTTTAGGTCTTGCTTCTTTGGAGAATAATTCATACTCCTGACTTTAGCCCCACAAGAAACACAGAATCTTGAGAATATTCCTTATAGGAAGGTCTGAAACTTTTAGACTTGAGGTGGGTCCTTGAGTCATGAAACCCCTTAAATATAGTAGTGTCCTTATTTATTGGCTTGGTGTGATCTTCCTTTCTAATGAGTTGCGCTTGCCCTGGGGTTCTCAATCCAGTGCTGTAACCCTGCTAAGGCAGCTGCTCCAGTCCCAGCCTGTGCAG
This sequence comes from Oxyruncus cristatus, assembly GCA_013399855.1. NCBI lineage: Eukaryota > Metazoa > Chordata > Aves > Passeriformes > Cotingidae > Oxyruncus > Oxyruncus cristatus. The sequence goes on along the minus strand of VXAY01005276.1, from coordinate 1,272,822 downwards.
TTCCTCCTACACACCCTTGAGATCAGAATTAAACCATCCTAGACTGGATTAAGGTGGGCCCAGGACTGGCTTGGCCTTGATGAAGATGTGGGGAGGCTGTTGTTGGGTTGCCAAGGGAGGCGCTGAGGCTCTCTGGTGTCTCCCCTTCCCATCAGCAGGATGGTGTTTCCTGGAGCTGTTTTACTGTCAGTGATTTCCACTCTAGTAGTCCTAAATTTGTTTGTTTCCCTAAGGGTTCTTTTCCTACTGTTTCACTTTCTGGATTGTTCCATCGATACGTTGCAATAGTAAATTTCAGTGATTAGATATGGCTATTTTGCGTTTGCTGTTGAAGGTTGGAGGATGTGCATGTAGCCCTTGTGGTAAAGCAGCTGTGCTCTTATGAGGGAGGGATGATCTATGAGTTTGGGAATGTGTCACGGTGCTGTGGGCAAGTTTGTTTTCTGTATCTGTTATTTCTTGTCGGGCCTTGGGCTCCTCCAAGGCATGGGTTCAAACACTTGAGACAGTTTAGGTGCCTGAGCTGGAGGTAAAATTGCCATAGACTCCCTTGTAAGTCAGACCTAACTGCCTTTGGGTTTGTCATCTAGTTGAGAGACCAACACAGTTCTCCATATATAGGTTGGAGTAATAAGACTTGATTTATCAGCCCTGTCTCTTCAGAGTGGGATGCTTTGAAGCAGGGTATCTCCTGTGTTTGTACAGTGCCTACAGCACTGTATCCTCAGGTGGAATACAGGTTAGAAGAAGGATGGGGATAATATACATACACAGTGCCTGTAATCCAGTGGTGAAAGTAGTTGCTAACTTACCTTCACTGCTGGAAGATAAAACCTCGGGCAGTTGCCAAGAAATGTGTCAAGGTTATAACTCTCAGGTGGGCTGGAAACATGAATGTCAGACATGCAAAGTGGAAGTGGTTTCAAGCACAGGCTTTTTCCTTCTCTGGTCCTTTGAAGACTGAGGTAACTTAAAAAGAAGGGGGGAAAAAAAAAGGTTTCCATGGAAATTTTTGAACCAGAGGAGTGAATATTGGTGTGTGCTTTGTTCTGTGTTCTTCACAGCTGATAGAAGTCACAGTGTAAATGGACTTAACTGCTGAGTGACCTTTGACAAAGCCAGATAGGAAGTCTTTGTTGTTGTTGTCAGTGATGGTAATTTCTTTTTTCTTTTTTTTTTCTGCAGTAAGAAGTCTTTTTCAATGAGGTGATTCACTAGTTTTAACTGAAACTTTGAGGCAGAGACATGGTGACAAGATAGCGATTGCGATTGCAGTGAGTAACAAGGCTCAGTCAATTATTGACCAGCCCATCTCAGCACCTTTGTTTTATTTGCTGACAAAATATCACAACCTTTGTGCAAAGAGCTGAGCTGGCAAGAACCCAACATTGCCCATTCCTGGTGTCACTGTGAGAGATGAACATTTTCTTGTTATAAAGTGAATTGAATTCTCTCCTTGCAAAGCTCTTCCTATTATCTTTTGGATTAGTGCTCTGTACATGGCTGTCGGCTCTGATTTCTGTCCTTTCTCATAGGAAAACATGCATAATAGGTACAAGCCAATGCAATAACTGTTGTCTTGTAAAATATTTCAGAAACCCAAGTGAAGTTACCTAGAGCAGGGGTAGTATGGTCCAGATCTCCGCTGGAGCCCTTTAGACGTGACTGCAGTGCATACAAATGATAATGTGTTGATTCATAGTTATGAATCCTCCTTCAGATGGCATATCTGCTATCTGTACGGGAGCTAATCATTTCAAGAGCACGTGGGCTTTGTAGTAACAGTGGCTGCAAAGCTCTGCTGTGCACAGATTTCACGGTGTGAAGGTGTGCAGCCCCCTCTCTCCTTTCCACTTGTCTTCAAGTATAGATCATGCCCTTCTGTTGGGTTGGTCAGGGCACAGGGGTGGGACTTTTCTGTGCCTTTTGCACAGGTATTACTCTGTGCAGCACTGACTTAGCCAGAGAACTCTGAAAAAGGTTTAATGCTTGAAATCCCCGAAGGGATAGTGCCATGCCCTGGAGCCCTTTGCCTTGATGTGATGGGAAGAGGTTTTTGCAGTTGGACCTGTTCCCCTCAGCTCCAGGTGGCAGCAAAACCTGGCTGGTCTCCTTATTTGCTCGCTGAAGTCAGCAGAAGTTTGACATTCAAGGACTGAACAGATTGAAGTGAAAGGCTGGTGAAGCCCCTGCTCAGCTTACAGTGGAGACCTTGTGCATAAAACCATTAATGTGAGTAGTGTCTTAACTCCCTAATGGTCACCACTTTGGACTAAGTTGCGCCAGACCGGAATTCACTATAATGTAGACTTTCACATAATGTAAAGCCACAGATTATTTGCTTGTTATCCATAAGGTCCACTTTAGAATTCCAGTCTACAAATGGAGATGAGGGTGGGCAAGTCAAGTGCTAGGGGTTAATAAAAAGAAAATTAAATTTACTAGTTATATTCAAGGTGTGTAGTGATGCAAAAAGCTTCCTGGCATCTGATTGCTTCTGTGCCACGATAACATATGAGCCAGCAAGAAAAATAAGAGTTACATGAAGAGCAAAGTAGCAGCAAATCCAAAAATGCATCAAAGGCAGCACATTGAAACTGGCAGGGTTTACAACAATAACAACAAAAAAAAGATAAAGATCAAAGGAAGAACAAAAGGAAATAGGGACAAGTAAATTAGACAACAGAATTATGAAGCAAGAGAGCAAAATGTCTCATGCAGAAGGTCTGAAGATGACGGACTCAGAGAAATAATGAAACAAGGGAATACTAAAAGTAAGATGCAGCTTTAAGTATCATTTGCATAGGTGCTCATAGTCCTATATGAACACTTCCTTTATAGTTCCTATTTTTTTATTTTATTGTTTCTCAACCCAGATAAGATAATTCTATGTTTCTTCTAATAATAATTACAGGTAGGCTGTGCCTTCTGCCTCTAGCCTGTAGGGATATCACAGAAATAGCACTGTGGGTAGTCAAGACCTGCTTGGATGCTTTGCTGTGTACCACTGGCAGAAGTGGGTGGGGGCTGCAGATGGCAAAGGGCAGAGCACTGGAAAGTGCTGGAGTTTGGGTAGGACTTGGGGGTGTTCATGACAGTAGGGTGAAGGATGGGGAGGAGGATGGGAAGGAGTCTTTGATGGAGGTCTGACAATGTGTGACTTGTCCCATCTGCTGCCTGTGGAGTGGTGCACAGGAACATCTGAAATACCACTGCCAAGGAAGTCCATAAGGGTTACTTTATGCACTAAGATGCTACTTCCCAGACTCTTGGCATGTAGCTGTTGGTTGAAAACTTGGTGTGGAAATCAGCACATAAATTAGGGTCAAAATGTCCTGCTGTGCAGCTGCTCCCAGCGTGCTCCCCCTGCCCTGATGCCCTGGGATGAGGGCTGATATTGCTGAGGGTGCGTGGTGTGTAGCAGATGCCCAAGCACACTCCAGGGTGAACCCATTACAGAGGTAGCACAAAAGTTACAGAGCTTAATCACTCTATTTTCCACCTGTTTTGTATTACAAACCCATGGCAAAACAGGAGTGAAACAGCCAATGGATCTCGTGAGTCCAGCAGACCCAAACTGTTTTCCTTGTAAGGCACTCAAAAGAAACCAGCTGAGCCTTCCCCCTCCACACTTAGTCTGGCATTTTGGTTTGTTCTCAGAATGGAGACATTGGAATTGTTGCAAAACAGTTCAGGAGGGGGTAAGGATGCTGAAGGGCACTGAAACACAAATAGTCTGTGGTGATTTGGCCCTGAATGGATACCAGGTGCCCACAAAAGCTGCTCTATCACTCCCCTCCTCAGCTGGAGAGGGGAGGGAAGGATTGAGGGCTGGGATAAGGGCAGAGAGAAATCACTTGATTACTGTCACAGGCAAAGCAGTCTCAACTTAGGTAAATAAGTTTAATCTTTTACCAATCAGATGAGAGAAGGATGGTGAGAAGTAAATCCAAATCTTAAAAACACCTTCCCCCTGCTTCCTTTCTTCCCAGGCTCAACCTCAGTCTTGTTTTCTCTACCTCCTGCCCCCAAAGTGGTACAGGAGAGCAGGGAAGGAGGGTCACAGCCTGCAGCACAGGGTTCTCCACAGGATAAGGTGGATCTCTGCTCCACTGTGAAACCTCCATGGGCTGTAGTGGGACAGCTGCCTCACCATGGACTGCAGGGAAATCTCTGCTCTGACATTTGGAGCACATCTTACCCTCCCTTCACCAACCTGGGTGTCTGCAGGGTTGTTGCTCTCACATAGCTTCACTCCTCTCTCCTCTCTCCTGACTGCAATTGGGAAGTTCTGTGGGTTTTTTCCCGCTTTCTGGAATACATATCCCAGAGACACATCATTGCTGATGGGCTCAGTGGCGGGTCTGTCTTGGAGCCAGCTGACATTGGCTCCACTGGACACAGGGAAAGCTTCTGGAAGCTTCTCAGAGAAGAGAAGCCCTGTAGCCCCCCCTACCAAAACTGGCCATGCAAACTGAATGCACAGCCTTACCCCAGAGGGAAACACTGGGAGTTTGTATGCCCTGTAGCCTCTTTTCCACTATTAAATTTATCGAGGGTGCGTTCCAATGCAGCAGCTCATCTGCTCCTTCACTGCTGTGGCAGCAAGAAATGGGTTAAGACTGCAAATGTGCTCCTGGTTGTACCCCACAGTAAGTGCCACCTGAAGTAATTTTGTTCTTTACTTACTGGCACCTGACAGCCAGAAGGGCCGAGGAGCAAACTGCAGAAAAGGAGAGTGAGGAGAGGAAAAAAAGGACTGAGCCTTAGAGAGCTGAGAGACACAGCAGTGGCAATAGCTTTTGAAGTCTTTTAAGAGAAAGGTCTGTGGAAAATCATTTTCCCCTTTTCTTTGCTCTGCAGACCTCAGCGTTCAAAGGGCAGGCAGTGACTGCAATTGCTGCCAGCCAGGTCCTCCAGAAGTGCCACTCTTTCAACTTGGGCAGGCAAATGCCAATAGTGGGAAAACTTACCCTGGGTGCTGAATACTCACATTTGCATTCTTGAAACCCAAGCTGAACTTTTATTTAGTCTGAGTCACGATTCACAAAAAATAAAACATGCAGGACTCAGTGGTGAAGAAAAGCAGCAGAAGTGGCTTTTTGGGCCAACATATGCAAGCCATATTTCTCCAACAGTAATTTCCCATAGAAGTTTAACCTCTGCAGGACACTGAAGTTAAATTGAACAGTAGGTTTTGTAATGTAAGGTGCTATTGTCAGTCTGGCAAGTCTGACAGCCATGGAGAAGTAACACAATATGAAAGAAATGGTACACCCCTCTTTAGAGTAAAAACAAGGAGCTTTTCCCAGAGTCGTCACTGGTGTTGCCATTCCTGTGTGACTATGGCCATGTCATTTAATCTCATTGCATCATCTGAAAATGGCTGTGAAATTAGTACCATATGCAGCCAGCATATAAAGGCCAGGGGAATAAATCACAGTGAGAGAAGATCACGTTGCCCTTAAAGATGAGAACTTAGTGCACATCTGAAATAATTGTACTTTCTCGTTTGCGTGATGGCTGAGTGGGCACATGGTGAGTACCCTGCTTTTGAGGTGAGGGAGCCCAGTGGCACCTCTGTCATGATCTGCCACAGAAGGAAGACAAACCCTGTAGCTCACCCATTTCCACACTGGTGATGGTCTGGGGCCTACACGTGCTAGGGGCTGGCTGCGCCTGGGATGGCCTGGCCAGCCAGATGTGCCTTTGCTAATAATAACGGGAATTGCCCTACGAGCAAAGCTCCATCTGGGCCACTTGTGTAAGCTGCAGGGTATCGGCTCCTCTCCTCCAGGACAGGTTATGTAATCACATCAGAAATCAAATATATAATTTGGATTTCACCTTTTTCTGAACATCTGGCTGTTCACGTTTTAGGCCTGCTGATTCCATCAGGATCCTGGCTAGAAATGGGTCTCTGCGCATGCAAGCATGGGAAACAAATGCTGAAAGGTTGCCCAGACAGTGACCTTGGAATTAATTTTTGAATTCAAGTGAATATCTTTATATTTTCTCCACTCGGCTCAAAGTTTCCATAAGAGCAGTGCTGTGGTGTGACCTCTCTAGCCCTAATTCAAATGCTTATTTGAAAGAGCCCCTCTTTTCTCTAATGCTGCATTGCTGCCTTTTGAAATTAGCAGAGGGAATGGCACTGGAGCCCTGCAATGACATGTGACCTAAACCTGGTGGCTTTACTGAAAGAGTCTGGTTGACTTCAGCAGGCTTTGGAGTGAGCTTGTAAAAGGCTCCTGGCAAGGCACTCTGTGGTGCCCTCACAGTATTTTAGTTTCCTCCCTTTGCTGGTCTCAGATAGTCTGAACCTGCTGATCTTTGGTGCATGCTGATCATCTTCTCTTTTTCACCAGGGAAGCAAAACTTGGGACAAGTTTTGCTGGAGAATTGTCAGAAGTGATTGCAGCTTTTAATTTGCTTGGCTTACTGGCTGAGGTCCGTATTGGCAGATACTTCAGTAGCTTGTAATTGTTGGAGGCTTTTCTCAATGTGTGTTCTTTACAGCTCTGCTCAAGGTATCTGGTGCACCCTGAGATGCATCCCCAGTTTCAGGATCCCCCTTCTGAGCTGAGTGAAGTCAGTGGGATTGTGTGTCCCAGCAGCAGCATGTAAACATAAAGAAAGAAAGGTTTAATGGCTTTGTTCTTAATGTTTTAGAGTCCAGGGACTTTGAGGAAACAAGAAGATAAGTGTGATAGTCTGTTCCTTCAAAGTCCCTGCAGCAGTTTTAACTGCGTTTCTGATTATCGTAGTAGATAATAAATACAATACATGCACCCATGCACATAAAACAGCAGTATTTTGTGCTTAGTCCATGTGTTTCATGTAGAAATCTGGATGATGGCCAGATCAGTAAATGACTCTGATTTTTAATGGAAGTCAGAAACACAACAGATGTACTGTGTACTGAAAAGAGTTAAAAATAGCTGTTTGCAATCTCTGTGCTTGCCTTTAAACAAAATACATGATCTAGAGCAGTGGTGGTTTAGCATATGGAGGCTTTAACATCTGATATTTCAGAGTTTGCCAGGTTTATGCAGGGAGGTCTTGAAGTTAATGGCAAGTTTCATGGACAGAATTTCTGACATCTTAAGCACTCTCTCCATGGTCAAACCCTTTGCTATGAGCTGTGAAAATCTTTATGACCACTTGTATGTTACAGTAACTTCTGTGTAAAGATGTGCAAATACCTAATAGAAGTTAGTTCCCATCCCTGCCCTACTGGGGAGATGGGTATTTTTATTTGGTTTGTATCTGGATAAATTGAGAAACTAATTCTGGGTCACACAGCAAAATGTTTTTAATGCCGGTGCCTCTTTCTTATGACTGGTACCACTTCTTTCTCATTACAAATCAGAATAACTAGTTCAGCATTACATGGAGGATTGGCTGCATCTGGCAAAACTGGATTAATTCCAATGTGCTGCGTAACTTCAGAGTGACTGCAATCCTTGGGAGAAAAGGATTCGTCTTTAAGAGTTAACTTTTTAATGTTATCCCAGTGTGTACATCTTCCAGTGTGCTTGGCCTCATTGCAGCTTTCAAATGACTGAGGAGCCTTTATGTAAATCACTTTGACAATACACAGTTGTAAGCTGGTGTAAAGAAAACATTTTCTTCCCCTATGAACATTATAGTGGAAAAGCTTCATCTCCACATCACACTTATGCTTTAATACACAAGATCTCTTAATCTCCACAGTCAGTTGGTCTGTGTAGACTCAGAAATAAGTTTTAGGGAACAGTTACCCAAACTACCTGAAGTTCTGGGTTTTTTTTAAGAGGAATTTTACATATTTCTGCAGATTTCTGTACAGTATGTTTTTGATTCAATATACTGTTCTTGTTTTCCCAGAGTGCTTAAAAAAAAACCGCCCTTTGAAACACCATGAGACTATAGTGACGAGCTGTGCTAGAGAAACCAATATTATATATTTCATCATTTGTCTTGTGTCCTTGCCAAACTTCTAATTTAGCAGTGCACAGTAGTGCACCAAAGTGAGTCATGAATTCTTCAGTATAATTACCACGCAGTGCAAAACCAAGGCTACAGAAGTCTGAACCTTTTCCTGTCTGTCGTTTTTCCCTTCTACTCACTTTTCAAATACCATATGCTGTGCAGGAAAGCTGTGCATTGCATCACAGCTTCAGCCCTGCTCTGAGCAGATATGATTAAAAGCTAAATTTGGAGTTAATAACTAAAAGTTCTTTTCTGTGGGACAGCTACAATATTTTTGTAGCTAAAATTGGGATTTTTTTTTTTTTAGGAAAACATCCTGATAGAAACAGTCACTATGGAGTTGTAGGGCTTGATATGAGATCTGAGTGAAAAATGCTGAGAGATAGTCTTGTTGACATTTAAGATTAGATTTCCTTAAATTGATTTTTATATCCTCATATTTGTCTTGCCCATGCATTTTTAGAAAGTATCCTCATGCATGAGGTAGTTTCAAAGGACAATTTGAAACCTCATGTGTTCATTCAGGGTTCACCCCTGTGAAAAACTCAATTTAGAAGGGTCCTGATGACTTTCTGTATTACCAGTGAGATATGAAGGTTTACCTGCAATCTAGAGTTTCAGGATTGCTGCTGTGTCCAAATTCATGTGCACTTGAAGTGTCTTCATCGAGGCTCAGTAATTTTAACCCATTTTCTAAGTGTGTATAAGGGCTGAAATTCTAAAAGGGCATCACAAAAGACAAAGATTCCTTGCAGAGTTGCTGACAAATGAAGTCTTTCTTCAGAAAGACCCACTTCAGGTTGTGTTTGAAATTCTGCATCATCCAAGTTGCTGCAAATGACTTACCTACTTCAGATTCCCATTGGAAGTAAGAGCTTAGAAACTCAACTTCTTTAATATTAATGTTTCTTCTCTGCAAGATGATGAATCCTGTTTGCAAACAAGGAAAATAAAATGTGTTGATATGTTAAATATTATCTCTGTTTGAATTATTCCTGACTCCTTGTCTGTGCTATGGGATTGTTTTACCAGAGCACAGAGAGATGAGGTGCAGCAGATCTGGGGGATTTCACTTCCTTCAGCTGCTGTGAGGATGGTCACTGTTCAGGGACAAATTGTTTCTAGGTGTTGCAAAAAGCTGTTTCCTCAGCTCTTAACTGCAGAATTCTGCTTCCTGCAGAAGGTACAGGAAAATGTGGCTGCATTTCTGAAGGCATAGTTAAATTTCAGAGGGCTACTGCAGAAATATTGCCGTTGCAAGTTCTGACTACATAACCCTTCCTACCTCCTCCGTAATATTTCCCTATTTTCTAGGGAAATGTGCCTTTCAGGCCTAAGTCTGCTCAGCAGCTATAGATGAAAGATGATTATTTTCTAACAGTGGCCACGTTAAAACACAATGACAAAAGATGTTACAAACTCTCCTTGGATTTCTGGAAATTTCTTCCCCTCTTTTTCAGTTACTATTGTTTGCCATACCTTCCTTGATTGTGGCTCGTGGCTCAGCCTTGCACTTCTTTCATGCTTGCATAAATGCAATTAAAGCAAAGGCCTTGCTTATGTGTGTGGGGCTGTACAGATGCAGAACACTCTCACTTTGCTGTCACCGTGCTCTGCCCACGCTCCTAACACAGCTCTCAATCACCCTTTTTCAATAATTGCATTAACTAAGAGCAATAGTCTGACAAATTCCCAGGCGTGTCATTTCTTTCCCTTTTGTAACTGTGTTTATAGGAACACACTGTGGTGAGGAGTTAATTCTACATCCACGCTGAATTAGTTGCATTGGTTTGGTTTTTTTTCATTTTTCCCTCAAATGGTGTATTTCAGAACTGCAATGTTGCTTCTATGGAGGTCAGACTAGTTAAGCTAATGGGTGGACAACATATTCCTTTCCTTATCAGTTGAATAATAAGTTATATCTCTAAAGGGGGGGATGATTTCAGGTTATGGAGGTGTTAGGCTTATCCATTACGTGACCTGCTCTCTTTAGCTGCTGCAGCATCGCTAACATTTTTTTCCCAATTAATTTTTTTTATAGATCCACAGATGCATAAAAAATTGCAAAATGTGAGTAAAAACACTTTCTGAAGGAGTCCTAAGCTTGAATGAGGAGATAATAGCAAGTGATAGAACATGTTTGGTATGAAAAACCACGTAACTATGTAGTGTCATCATTTGGGGCAGGTGGACAAATCAGTTGTTTTGTTGAGGGCATGTTGGCTGGAAAACTTAGACAAGAATTGCTGGGAAAGGGCCTCATGCCAGAGATGAGGCCTGGTGGCTCAAATCCAACAGGACACTTCAGGCACTGGGACAGCCTGAATAAACCCTGTACTACTCACTATGACTAGAACAGCTGCCTGAGAGAGATGGGCTTGGTCTGAGCGCTGCATTACTTTGATTTTTGTCAATTAAAGCCTGATGCAATTAGATGAAGCCCTTGCTCTGCATACTTGACACTGCAAGATGCTGAGGAGCCTGGCCCTCATCCAGCAAAGCACTTAAATGGTTCCATTAGTTCAAATGGCCCTACCTGTATGCTTAAAATTAAGCTTACACTTAAGTGCTTTGCTGGGTTGATGCCAGTCTGCGCAATGGGTGGCAAGATCAGATTTGTAGTGACCACCAGAGTCTTGCTTTGGTTTTTGTACACAGAAGGCCTGTAAAATTTTGTTTATTGCCTCTTTAGACCTGCTCTTCAGGTTGTGATTTTGATAGAAATAAGTGGCAACACTAAATAAATCACCCCCAAAAAGTGCTGCTCTCACAGAATTTTTACAATGCACTCTATCAGAAACTGTTCAGCCAGAGAAACACTAAACTGAGCTATTCCAGTTAACAACACTAAAGTGTTTGAGGTAGTTAAATACAGGGACCTGATGTTTTGTAACCAGTGAATGTTTTTTTGGGAGCAGTTGAAGAACATTATTTGAAATGGCTGATATTCTTGACAGAGTGAAGACCACATTGCCAGATGCCTAATGGCATTCTTAGGTTAAATGGAGCTATAGTCTGTGTATAATTGTGGTAAAAGTATATTATAAATACTATAATTATCACTTGGTTTATATACTGTTCTTTAAAAAACCCCAAGGCACTGTTAATTCAGAATTAAGCCCATCCACTAAGTCTGGAAACTTAGAGGTTCTACAGGTTACAAGAGTGTGTGGAGAAATTTGAGATGATTTACCCTAAATTAAAAAATGGGCTTGGAAGGGATCTGAGGAGTTCATATAGTTCACCTGTCTCTTTAAACCACCAACACCATATATTCTGTGGTGTCCCTAAGCTATCTGTTTCAGGACATAAGTCTTTACCATTAGAAAGTATTTCCTAATGTCTGAACTGAATTTCCCTAGCTGTAATTTTATCTCATTATTTCTTGTCTAACCTACCATGCACATGAAGAATAGATTATTCCCTTCCCATATGCAGCATCCTTTTACAGCAGTCTCACAGGGCAGTGCAGAGCTACTCTTTCTCCTCATGATTCTTCCTTATTGCTTATTTTTTCCCAGTTTTGCACTTCCCTCATTTCCAACCCTCTGGGATCTAGCTCTGGACAACCACCTGTGAGGGGCTAAGAAAGGAGCTGAGATTATGCTCCTCGGGTTTTAGGCAACAGGAAACCCTGGTGGGTAGAAAAAATTCTGCCTCTCTGCTGTATCTCATCAGAGAGTACCAGAGTGCAGAGTCCCAGTGTACAAGCTGATGTGTGTGACTTTACTGAGATGGGGGTTTTGTTAGAGCAGCGTCTAATCATCAAAATTCTAATTTCTTTCACTTCACAGTAAGCGATAGAGGACGCAAAGCTGTGGTCAGGCGCAGCTGTTGTGACAGGTCCGTGTTTTTCCTGGGAAGCCGGGTGGTGGATTTGCATTCCTGCTCTCTGTGTGACTGCTGACTTGCTCCTCACAAAGGAAGCTCAGTTCTGATGCTGACTTTGGGTTCTGTTGGGCCGCAGACAAAAGGCCAAGGCTGGTGCAGTTTATGAGCCACGCTGCAGTTTCTGTAGTGTGGCTCTCGCTTTGGGAGAGACCAAGATCTTGAGGAGAGGTATGAAACAACAACAAACAAACAAAAAAGTCAAGGCTGTCATCTCTTGAAAGCCTTCTGCACTTCTTTAGCTCAAATCCAAGAAAGCCTATTTCAGGCTTGGGAAGTTTCAGTTACGTTCCAGTGATTGATCTTTATTTTTCTACTAAAGATCAGGTTTTCTTAACAGCTCGCCACATTTGATAGCCCTATCTCAGCGTTGGGGCACACTTGAGGTGCAGAACTCAGCGAGCTCTACCAGTATTAGAAAGAATGTTTGTTTTTTTTTTTTTTTCCTGGAATATCCCCCAGGGCAGCCTGGAAACATCAGGAATTCAGAGGGCAACTCTTGCGTTGCACATGCTTACTGAGGAGCCCTTCCTTCCGTGTGCATGTGCGCTGCTCTTTTCGTTCTTCTCAAAGCACCTCAGGAAACTTTGAGGTGCAGTGCCCAGCCCTGCCCTCCCTGAGCTCTGATAATGCCCCCGTGGTGACAGATGATACTCACGTGGGTGCAAAGCCAGTTATATTTACACTCTCCCAGAAGGCTCAGTGCAGTTGTCACAACTTGTCAGTGGTCGGCACCGAGCAGTTTGTGGTCGGTGTAAAGGTATTTTTCTGTTACAGAATTTGGCATGTTTAAAAAGGAACTGGGTGACTGTGATAATTAAGATGTAATCAAATGCATTAAGGCAGCTATTTCCTTTGCCATTAATAATGAGAGAGCCGGCAATATAATCTTCCCTTCGTTCTCTTGTTTCACTTTCATGGTGAGAAATGAGACGGAAGCAATCAGGAGCTTCAGGAGTCTTTTGGCACTGTGTATTTTTGTTGTCATAAAAATCATAAAGTAACTACTTCTGTCATGTGGTTTTAGTTAAAAATTTTCCTGGAGAAAATCTTTTCTTTATCATAGGTTGTAAGTGTTCCCATAAATTAGAATTAGGTTCTTAATTCACCAAGATATTTCAGAAAAGTCTGCCTTAAACTAAACCTGCAGTAGCTATGTCTCCTCAGTTAATATTCTTCAGTTTTAGTTTCCTATATGGTGTATTTATTTGTTTACTAAAGCTTATATAATTAATTTTAAATCCTTCCTCAGAGTTAAAGGATTAGGAAACGATGGGTTATAACAATAGTTTTAGATCATGTATAATACCTTGAATACTTTTCCACTATAGCAGGTTAAACAGTCACCAGCCTTTACCTTATAAAGCCTCATTTAAACTTAATGCTTGAAGATAAATGCTGTAGAAATTACCATTTAACACTTCCGTTTGACAAGGGTTTACGATGTTTTCTCAGCTGAGGAAAATGAGGCAAACTGAGTTGAAATGGTTGAATTCCATATCTTTGATTCTGCTCTTTTGTTAAAAAAAAATTATGTTCTCACAGTTTGTCTAATGAGTCCCTCGAGTTTGTTAACCTTTGTAATTATACCATTTAATTTTTCATCTATCTCTTAAATGAATTTATATAGTGGATTCAAGACAATTTCTTCATATTCTAGAGCAGGCATTTTGTTCCCTCTAGAATCTGGAGCTCTAATTAGACCCCCAAGGTTGAGATCTTCTGATGTGCTTTGCCAGTGCTGGTGTTGGACTGACTGTAATAACACAGCCTGGCAACTTCTACTGGGAGATCTCAAAGGTGATGCAGCCAAGTAGTGGGATATTTTTATTCTTACTTTCCAAAGTGGTAAAGTAAATGAAAAAGGAAGGTGAAATCCCTCGTGCAAGATAAGAGGAAATCCAAAAGTCCTCATGGTGAATGGCAAGACTCCCATTCATTTCAGAGGTTTTGGAGCTGGTCTTCTGAATCGGGGTGACTGAGACTTGGTGGATACATCTTCAGAGCTGTTGGAGGATGTGTGCAAAGATTTTCCTCTGGCTTAGTTTGAGGGCTCTTCACACATCTTATGTTCATGCAGATGTTCAGACAGGCAAGGTGAGTGTGCTCAGAGGGGGAGACCTGCTTTTGTGTTCTGGGCAAATGAGATCTGTCTCACAGTTACTTCTTACTTTCCTAGTTGATTAGAAACAGAAGAATCAGAAGAAACCTGGAGCTTTGAGGTGTTTTGACCTCTGAAACAGCTAATTTAATGAACAATACCAGGAAATGAGGCAAGAGTTTTATGATTGAGAAATGTGGGAGGAAAATGCAAGCAATCAAGCAAATGACATTTTCTTCAAGTCAGGCTTTTCACTGACTTCAGTGAACTCCTGGATGGGGGCTGTGGAATGTTATATTTTCAAAAACAGATCTAAAAATGGTTTGTAAGGAGTCAGACGTGCATATAAGCGACCTCTCCACTTCATGTCACAATGAACTGTGAAATCCAGTTCTACAAACACCAAGTCTGAAATAAGACTTTCATCATCATGTGGAGCCCTACAATCCATGAAACAAAGATTAAGAATATTTTGTGCTACACCACTAGGGGTGTGGATGACTTTGCTAGCACATTTAACTCACTTCATGGCCTTTCCTATCATAGCTGGTTGCATTATACTGGCATTAAGGGAGTTTCACTTCCTGTCTCAAAGTGTCTTCAGAAACATGAATGGAAAAGTTGTCTTATGAGAATAAAATTTCAGTTTTCTGAGTAATTGCTCCTCAGCCCCTTTTCTGCTTTTTCTCTCACAGCAAAAGTTGTTCCTCTTGGGTGATAATGCTGGTAAGCACAGGGAAAAAAGATTTTATAGCACCTGGGTTTTTTTGCTGTTGTTTTTCAGTTGCCTTGGAGCAAATGTCGTAGACACAGTGGAAAGAGCTGGAAAAGTATGGATTATGGAAACCTGTTCATTAGAGACTAAGGAGCTGGTCTTTGGTTATGGCTGCTGGGCAGTTGTAGACTTCAGGGCAGATACATGAAGTAAGTTTGGGCTGGTGTAGTTGTGAGATATTTGCCCTAATGCCATTACGAAAACTGATGTAAAACCTTCTTTAAGGCTGAATGAGGGAAGCCCTTGAGATACAGTCAGGCCTCTCTGTCCCGATTTAGCTTATGCTGTGTTCATCTCTGGCAAAGATTCCTAATGGCACCTCCATTAAAGTGAAGGCCTAAAATCCTCAGGAACATGCTCTGAATTCCAGTGCTTCCAAGGGCTCTGAGTTCCTTCTTGTTGGTTTCTGATTCTGAGGAAGTGAAAGCTCAATTTTAGTCCTCCAACAGGAGCATCCTGCTTTTGTGCTTAGCAATATTCTAAAGCCCTTTATCCAAGGACAAGCGAATGTTTTTCCTGCAGCACACTGCTTTGGACCTGCATGCTGAGGGTCCCCAAAGCTGCCAGTGTCTCTTTTATGAAATGCCCAGCCCCTATTAGCCTGGGGAAGAACCCTGACTTCTCACACTAATCCCTCCTGAGGCAATGCCATGCTCAAAAAGACATATGGAAACAGGCCTGTTCCCAGCAGTTCCCTAGCTGCCGTCCTTCCATTGGTGCCAAGTTCACAGTGGCAGGGAGATCTTGCTCATCTCCCTGCTTTCAATGTGAGCTCCTGTTTCTGTGAAGCTGTCAGGATGGGTCCTCCAAGCAAATCATCTGTGTTTCCAGTGATAAACCCTGTGATCCAGCTTTGCCTGTCAGCAGCTGGTGGGTCCTGGAAACGAGCTGGCTGTTCCCTGAGATGGCAACGTCCCTCCCCACATAATGCCCTGTGCCAGAGTCCCTGCACGGGCTGGGGATGCATTTGCCTCCAGCTCATGTGGGAGGGTCATGGCCCTGCAGAGCTGTGACTCCTGATGGGGTTTTTCTGCCCCTCCTCAGTTGAGAGAAGCTCCTGCCGTGTTTCCAGTCCTTCCCAGGTTAGTGCTGTGCACCTTCCCTGCCAGACCAGTATCACTCTTGGACTCACCTCCTTATTCCTGGATTCTGCAGTGTCTGACTCTGCTTTGCCACTGGAGCTGCTGTAGGGGTGGACTGGGAACTGTAAAGGGATTTTCTTTTCTTTTTTTCTTTTTTTTTGGTTCCCAGTGTATGGTAGAGCTTTCCTAGGGACAAGACCATCCTGTGCTCTTATCAGTCCTTCCCTGGAAGATTGTATAGAAGTTGTCCTCCTTTCAACACTGGACTAGGAGAATGGGCTTTGCCCAGATATTCTCTTCATTATTCTTTTTCCTCTTCCCTAAACACCAAGCTGGCAATTCCCCCTCTGGTAGAGGGGCAAAGGAAAAGTGCTTCTTATTAATTGTTGCATAGAAAATCAGCAGCAGCACTGTGAGGATGAATTTATCTTCCAGCTCTTTGGCTTGTACTTTGGTCATACTTTGTCAACCAGACAATGCTCATCACTTATATATAAAACCCTTCCAGAGAATATACAAGTAAGAAGAATACATGTATAATGAAATAACAAGCCTTGACACTTCCTACAGAAGCAGCCAAACATTCAGCTGTGATCAGTTTTATTAAGAGGAGAAACTGCTAGAAACAATAGTGGCCCAAATAATTGATGAGAGATGAATTTGATCTCCGACTGGTGACTCTAATAAATTTCTTTGTCAGCTCAGTCCATTTACTGCAGGTAGAAACCCTGTGCAGTGATTAAAGAAGCAAAATATTTTAGGCATAATGGAATGTAACAGTTCTCCTAGTGAACTGGACAAAAAATAAGGGTGGATAAATGGAAGGGGAAGTGCTTTTATTTGAAGTCCGTATTAAATTGGGGAGCAGTTATTTTCGTTCCTCACCCCTTACAGGTGACAGTGAAGCAAAATGATATTTCTGGGACTATTGCCTTGTACAGACTCTGTCCAGCCTTTTCATTAGCACCTTGGGAGCTGAGGCAGGGGAAGGAGATGCCTTCCCTTGGTGGGAAGATTCAGCATGTAGGGCAGGAGGAGAGGGAAGGTCGGGTATTGCTGCAGAGGAGGGGAGGGAAAGCTCGTGAACACTCAGATTTGTTTGCTTTAACTGTGGGTGGTGTTTGTGACCTGGATGCCCTCTCTGCCAGCATGTAGGGGTGGTTAATCACTGCAGGGCAGAGATAGGGCATGGGAAGGACCCTGCCCAGAGAGGGGCAGCTCCTGCTGGGTGCCCACACAGCCCCCTCCCTTGTGTTTGCTCCAGTCACGTGTGTAAAAAGATACCAGTGCTCTGCTCTAAATGTGGAGTTGGGGAGTTTTTTGAGGATGTTGTGACTGCAACCCAGATGACCCAATATTTTAAAGAGACAGTCAGAGAAAGCCACGAGGCCTTTCAGCAGGGCAATATAAGGCTAGAAGGCACTACTGGGGCCAAAGACAGCAGCACTTATAAATAACTCATTTAATATGCACAACAAAATGAGTAAGTAACAATGCTGTCCTACAAAACAGTTATGTTTAATGCTTCGTGAATGTTGATAATTATTTTTATATAACTTAGCATGCTGGGGCCTTCCATCCCTGGAGTTCTTTCCAGATGGGATGGTGCATCCAAGAGAGAGAGGAGTGTCAGTCAGGGCAATCAGGATGTCATTAGAGTTAATGCAGAAGTTGTCAAATGATGCCTGTTTGCACCGAAAAGCTCTGTATTAGCACAAGGCTGCCAAACTGCAACATTCATCACCAGTGAGTATTATTTGAAAAGATCATTTAGTATCTGTCAAGGCTGCTGTAATATTTTTTGGCCAAAGAATTTAAGTGGGAAGATGTGTGCGTGCGCGCCTCCACTCCTGATTAATTGTAATCTCACATAATGCACTCCTCAGCTTGACATCTTTAAAGTAAGGGTAGGTTGGTTGATTCCTGAAATTAATTACAATTCAGATTTTGGAGTGTGAAAAACAGATAGAGAGCTTTCTATAAACCTTTTAGGCACAGCTAGAATTTGGACTGATTTATTATGCACTTCTACTATGCTCTGCTGCTCATGTAATAAAATCTTTAGGAATTTATTGCAATAAAATGGCTCCTTTTCACAAATCTGCTGCAAGGAGAAGATGGAATTGGTATTTTAATAGCACTTTGATAAAGAAAAACAAAACCAGTGAGGGCTGTGGCCCTTAGTACACCTGATAAATTGACTCTCTGTGTGTTACTAACTCAGAAAGATTAAGGGAAACTTATATCTGCATTAATCCCTGTGTGAAACTTCTAAAAAACATAAAAGCTACCATATGCTGGGATAGCTTTTTTGCCTTCCCTTGCAGGAACAAATTAGCAAAGTTAGAATACTTCCTGATCCTTCAGCGGGAGAGCCTTTTGGTGGTTCTCCTTTAGGTGTTACACTCAATAATGCATGTCTTTAGGTAGATTAAGTGGTCTTCAAGTTCTCCTGAAACAGCAGAGATATTACCTTCTGAATTCAATGAGTGCCCCAAATACAGGTCTACTCTGGAGGTGACGTTTTGGAACTACAGTTGTCTGCACAAGGAGTTATTGAGAATCTGCCATGGCAGTATGAAGACTGTTGTTTTAATCCGAGTCACCTTTCATGTGTAAACCTGGTTAACTTTATCACACCTAACAATCTTTAAGATTTCTGAAGAAACTTTCCAGCTAAGAAATCTTATAACACCTGCACGCTCAGAAGTCCAGAAGACAGAGTAAAAATATAGTGAAATGCTGCCTGAGCTCTTGTAGAGTCCTGTGATTTGGATCTAAAGGAATGTTTGTAGCAGTGTGATGAGTATCAGTGTATGTCCATCAGGTATCAGAGCCTGGCTGGGAGCTGCAAGCAGATTGTTACTGAAGAACAATAGGATTTTTTCATTAAGCTCTTCTCTGTTGGCTAAGACAGATAAGAAAACCTCCTCCCCTACTTGACTCATGCAGTAGATAAGATCTATATATAAAGATAAAACTTAAGTGCAGCAAGAACTTGGAAGAGCCATTTTCTAAGAGACAAAACTTAGCAGGCGTCAGTGTTTTAAAAATAAAACAGACATTGATCTATACTATGTTGTAGAGAAATTATGGCTCTGGTAGTAAAAGCAAAGCCCAGCTGTTGGCTCAGTGTACTTTCTGCTGGAGACTGGATTGTAACCAAAGCATCATCTGTGGGTTGTAATTCTCCCCTCTGGAGCTTTTGGAGCTGGGGAAGTTCAGTTGTCTGCTCTGAGACAGCCTTCATGCCATGTTAACATGCATGGCAATCATTGGCAAAAACTGCTGACCTGAGCAGGCTGTAAGGCTTGTGTCTTATGTGGATGAGTATTTCTTGAATTTCTGTCCTGTGCTGAGGACAAAAAGACCTTTTACAGACTTATCGTTTTTCAACCTTACCTAGTCACTGTAGTGACAGCATCCCCAGTCATTAGGAGAACTCAAAAGCAAGCAAGAAGTTTTCCTTTTCTGGGAACACTCCCGTTTCAAAACAGGGAGAGAGCAAGAGGGATTGTCCATTTTTTTTCTCCCTTGAAGAACCTATTTTCCATTTTTCTTCTTAATTACCTGCACCACTGGTTTCTGCCTATGTGCTGGTTTTGGCTGGAGGAGAGTTAATTTTCATCACAGTAGCTGGTATGGGGCTGTGTTTTCGATATGTGCTGAAAACAGTGTTGATAACTCAGGGTTGTGTTAGTCATGAGTAGATCTTACCCAGAGTCAAGGGTTTTTCTGCTCTTTACCCATCACCACCAGTGAGGAGGCTGGGGGGTGCACAAGGTGTTGGGAGGGGATGCAGACAGGACAGCTGACCCAAGGGCTATTCTAGACCATTTGGATCAGAGAAGAGAGAAGAGGGGGGACATGTTTGGAATGGTGATGTTTGCCTTCCCAAATCACCATTATGTGCGATGGAGCCCTGCTCTCCTGGGAGGGCTGAACACCTGCCTGCCCATGGGAAGGGGTGACTGAATTCTTTGTTTTGCCTTCCTTGCATGCACAGCTTTTGCTTTACCCATTAAACTGCCTTCATCTCAACCTGTACGACTTTTTTCACTCTTGCCCTTCTGATTCTCTCCCCACCCCACCAGGGGAGAGTGAACGGGCGGCTGCATGGGGATGAGTTTCCATCTGGGGTTAAACCACAGCAGCGCATTATCTGCCTTGCTCTCATGCATAAAGATTCCAGGCACTGTCCTAACACATCTCCCTTGCTGTGTGCTTTCCCAGTGCTGTGTGCAGTACTCTTACAGCATATATGGGTCAGATTGTATTCTGAGTTCTCATGATGAACTCTGACTGAAGTCCCTGAGGACAAATAACCCAAATACAGGCCTGTATTCCTCTAGTAACTTGGTTGTAGTACACTGCTCATTGTGTGAGTGCTTGAGTACCTATCCCTTCATGATTAATGTTATGCAAAATATAATTTAGGTGTTCCACTGTCTGCTATCTCAGGGAATATTTCCCTTCTAGGTGAATAAATTCCTTTGTGTCTAGTTTGAATAATGCAGTTGCAGTTTTCACATTATCCAGATTCTGGGGGTTTTCTCCACCAGCCTCACCTTCATATAGTCACTCCAGATTATCTCAGGGATAATTGCACCTGGAAACCCACATTAAGATGTTCTTCCTCTGAAAATTTAATATTAACTCGATTTAAACAGAACATTGGAACACATACAAAACTCACAATTAAGCAGCTCTACATAAAGACCTCATTTAAAAAACGCCCAAAGAACCTCTAAGGGAAAAGAACACATGAACCAAAGGGGTTCTCTATGCAGGGCAACACTTGTCGGAGGCAGAGACTCGAGTGGGAAAGGTTGTTTGCTCTTGGTTGGGTTGGATGTGCTGTGTTGTGGAGGTGTCTCTGTGCTGGAATCCCCTGCTGCAAGAAACCTGGGCTGTCAGCAGCTGGCTGGCAGCCAGGGGGGCCATCTCCTCACCAGAAATGGGACACCTGCACTCTGGGTTTGCTGAAATCAGATAATTAACAAGGGGGTGAAAGTTAGAAGGGAACCGGAAGGGTATTGAGATATTATCATCAGGTATCTCCCAAAATGGATTGTAATAGAAAGTGGCAGAATATGCTGGCAATAAAATCCAAAGATGAAGTGCATTCATTGAATCAATTAAGATCGATTAGTGGAATCAAAGGCACTGTGTTGGTGGCAGCTAATGCAGAGGTTAAAGCATTTTATCACTAGTAATTATTAAATTGGCTCAACTTCCTCTTTGAAATCAGTGTCTAATGTTTGCAGTAAGAATTATAAATAACATAGTATTTTCATTTATCTAATATTTATCACCCATCCTAGTTGCTGTACTTAAAACAAGAGTTTTTCTTGCTAATTCTAACGAGCCAATTTCCATTACCTTTTTGTGACCTCTCCTTAAAACTGTTTCGTAACAGTATCCACCCATGCTTACTTTCAATGAAGGGAAAACCGATCAGGTTTATATACCTTTTGCTTTTAAAAAAAACAATCTTTTCTCATTTGCTGACCCTCACTTTACCGCTGAACAGAAATATGATTTTTATACACTTTTTTTTGTTTTACTTTTGGAGGAAAGCCTTAATGGAGACATGCTTACACAGCAACAACATCCTTTTGCTGTAATAGCTGCTTGCTCAGAGAGCCAGCCCAAGCTCTCCTGACAAATGAATTCTTTTATGGGTGTGAGCTGTATTTCCCTCAGGGGTGTGTGTAGTCGAGTCGTTACCAGCACATCCTTCCTAATGCAAGCCAGTCCAAGGCTTGGAGGTACAAGCTGCGTGGACACAGGCCCTCTGCTGCTGGGGAAGGACACCCACAGCAGGCAGTGGGTGGTGAGCAGTGTGTAGCTGCTGTGTGAACACAGCATCACAGGGTGCCTTGCAATGAAGGCCCCTTTAGAGCATTTCCCTTTCTTTTTTTTTTTTTTTGACTATATCAAATTAGAAAATTTTGGCTTGCGGAGAAAGATGCTTTCAAATGACTCTTGGCTCTCAAACCTGGACTCCACCCTGTTCCAAGGGTGCTGATTTAAATGTAAATGTAAAACTGTACTGAAAGCAGCTGAAAAAATATGGGTGGCTTCTCAGCTAGAGCAAGGCTGGTTTTTAACATACTCAAGCAGAACACTTCATGCAGACCTCTTCCTCTTGTTAGCTCCAAGAGGCAGATGTTTCTGTCCTGAGCGTTGCTCATTCCCAGCCTCTGAGGGGTCAAACAGTTGGTTTGTCCCATGTGTTGACTAGGAGGGCTGTTCTATGCATGGATCTTGGAAGAATCATTCCAACGTGGGTCTGCACAGTGTTCCACATGGTGTGCCATGTGCTGAGGTGGAGCCACGGTCTCTCTGAAAGAGATTGCACCAAGAAAGAAAACAATCACGTATAATCTTTACTCAAGGAGGGGACAGTTCTGCACACCACCGTGTTTTCTAAGCTCTTCGTGTACAAGTTTTATTTTTTTGCAGAGGTATTCTCTTTTTCCATCTGCTGTTTCCTTGGATCTTGATACTTCGAGGGTAGAAATCTGTCTTCCATCTTTGACTCCTGAGTAATACAGGAGGAGCTTTACCCTGGTCCACTAAGTACAGCAAAGCCATCAGTGGAAAACAGTCTGCCAGCCCCAGATTACTGCGTGTCCAGAACTGCAGCACTGGCTGGCCTTCTTGTTTTGTGTGGTGTTCAGACTTGAGCTCTTGGTATCCCAGCCTTCTCCCAGGAAAGTTTGTTTCAGTTCGTGACCCAACCCAGAGGAATATATATTCTGTCTTCCATAAAGTAGGATGGTTCCTGACACATTGGAAACCATTAGTGAAAGATTTTGAGATGAGCTATTCTCCACTTTTCTATTAAAAATCCATAAAACTGAGTTTCTCCCACCCACTCAAACTGATAAAACACAAAGCCACAAAAATTTGTAAATAAAACATGAGGCAGAGGAATTTTCAATGTCTTTGGGGGAAGAAAGAGACAATAGCAAAATATGTAGCAGCCTACAGCAAAACCCCACATGGGCAGAAATGAGTACTTGATGCTGAGCAAAAAAAAAAAAAAAAAAACCACCCCAAGCCCCCAGGGCAGTTCATGAGTACTGTGAAACCTCATTGCACAACCGATGTAACAATTTAGATGGGTCTTTTTCCAGGAGAGCTGCTGAGGTTCCTGCTCATCTCCAAAAACCAATTTAAAATTTCTCTAATTCATGTTACAGCAAATCTCTCTTGTTTGAAATCCTTGTTCACAGTGGGAGAACCCCAACACTTCTGGAATCCTGTGGTGAACTGCAGCTTGGCCAACTCAAGCCTTACATCCCATTCTGCTGCAGAAAGGTTGTGTTGATGGAGGAAAGGAAGGAGAAAAAAAAAAGTGGGAGAGAGGCAGTGCTTGGGCTGTACAGGCACATCTGCGAGCAAAAAAGGCAGAGCAAAACCTGCCTGTTCAGCTGCAGGTGTTGATTGGTACCTCTGACAAGGGCTGTTCATTGAGTATCTTTCTGCTGGGGACTGAATTCAACCAAAATCAAAACTGCTTGTGAAATCATGTTTAGTAGCTTTGTTGTTGCTGTTTGTAAAGGAAACAAGAAAAGAAAAGGGGATTAAAAAAAAAAAGGGAAAAAGACAAGGAAATTACAGCAGCAAGGGTATGGTCCATGTCAGCATTAGCAAAACAAGAAATTTCAGTTTCCCCTTGGGGCATTTCAAATTACATTTTTCCTACTGTCATAGAAACTGTCAAAAATACAAATAAGTAATTCATGCAGAAACCAAATGTTTCGATAAATGCAAAGCGAGTACTTCCTCAAATTTCTATTGCCAGGAATTTCAAAATGTTGGTCTCCTGTTCTAAAGTGGAAGAGAAATTGATCTGAATCCACCCTCTGTGGAAAGAGACGTCCAGTGGTGGCCCCGGGCTGCAATGAAGTGCTCTTACTGGTAAAATTCCAGTGGTCTGAGGACCATCAAGGATTTGGTGGATAGGGCCTTAAGTCCCTTCACTATCATAGACTTTCCTATGTTATATTCAAGGAGTTCAGTCTTTTTGCACCTCTTATCTATGCAGAAATGATCAAGGCTCTGCAGATCACAGCACTCTAGAAGAAAATCATAAGAGGATCTAAAGATTTCAGGTAAAGCTGATATTACCAAAGCAACATAATTCTGTGAAAAGTGGGGTGAATCCTCTGCTCTGCAAAGCAAGGCTGGACATAGGATTTTGGGTGTAGGTGTTTTTTTTCTCTTTTTCCTCCTGTGGAGTGGGCATGGTCCAGCACAGATAGAAAAAGACTTGATAGTGAGCTGGACATCCTTATCTTAACTGCAAAAATTGAGGAGAGGGAAAATACAAGACATTAAAAAAGGCCCATCTGTCTAAAACATACCCTGAATAAAATCCTAATCTGCCTCGTTGAAGAACATGTTTTCTCATTTGTCTTTCTTCCGTACTGAAAAAAGATGTAAGTGTAGATCCTACCTTTCAAGAAGCATACGCAGTAATCAGGGTTACGTTGTTTTCCTACAAATATGGAAATTAAACGCAGTATTTCTCTTCTTTGTCCTATCTCTGCAAGCAAGACATCTTCCATATAATACCTGCTACGTGCAAACATCCTTGGTGGGGGTATGAATGCGTCTGCCTAACTTCCACAGATAAAGACAATTCTCTGATTTAGAGTTGTGTATCACTGGAGCTTCTTGACTTCTGTAGGCCTATAACTGGGCTCTGGCTCATCCCACCAAAACCAATGGAAAATAGACAACTGACTTGCTGGAAATCTGCTTTATTTCTGAGGCTGTAGTTTTGAGCATCTGTGTTCCTCTCAGGTAGCACCTTGGAAGAAGGAAACTGTGCCCAGGAGTTGACTGTAGCTGAGGAATCCACAGGTACATCCCTCCAGCTGAGGAGTATGGGCAGAGGTCCCAGAGGAACCCAGCAGTGACTCAATTCCTTTCTTTCTCTAAAGTTTCTTCATGAAAGGGGGAATGTGTGTGCGCGTGAAATTTGTGATCACTTAAATTGACCCCTCCAATGGTGATTTTCCACAGCAAATAGCTGGACCCAGTATGACAGAGAAAATATTTAACCGCATAGTTCTAGATTTGATTATGTGATCTGTTCTGGGAACAGTGACCATCATTTTAGTGCTTATTTATGAGGGTGGCGAGGTGCCCAACAGGAAGCATGACGTGAATCTCCAAAGCAGGGCACCCCTCCAAGTTAGTTTATATTAACTGGTGTATAACGTGGGCTGGAACAGGGGGTAGGGGTGGCAGCCAGTAGGGGTGAATGGATGCATGTGGGAAAGAGGTATTTTTCCACTCGTGATGAGTCTGTTCTGGCTCAAGGCTGGAGCTCAGCAGTCCTGGTAGTCCAGAAACATCCTAGGCTGGGTGTTTGAGCATGAGCAGCAGTGCAGTGAGACCACTGGTGCTGGCAGTGCTGCCTGCTCGGGGATCTCCCCTGTGCCAGCAGCGCACACACCACCCCACTGCTCGGGACAGCGGCTGAGTCACCACGGGGGATTTGTCTGGGGCAGGCTCCAGGTGGCCTCTGCACCCTGGTCTGTTTGTGTGCTCTACCCAGACACCATGAGTTTGGTTTTTTTCTCTTAAAAGTGCTGTGCAGGAATAGAGCTGTAGTGGTTGCAAAGCCCGTGGCTCTCTCGGGTCTCCCGTGTGCCACTTGGTTGTGAGGCTGAGCCCTAAAGCCACCACAGGATCCAGCCCTTGCTGTGGTTACACTGCCCTGGGTGCTGCACTCTTTGCACTGCTGGGGCAATATAATGAATATCCCTACATGAATCCAGCTGTTTAGGTGTGGTCTGTGTCAGTAGATTCCTCCTGTCCTGTCATATCATCCAACTTGCCAAGAGTTGCGATCGCTGCTGGCTGTGCAGGTAGGGACAGGCAGGTGCTCAGGTGCTTCATCTCCCCAGCAACTGCAAGGGGGGCTGTGATCCCAAAGAACACGTTGGTGCCTGCAGGGAGAGCATTGATCTGCACAATGCCTTGAACCAGGCTCTGGATCTTGTTTGGAGAAGCTTTGTGAGGACTGTGTTTGCTAAACACAATGTTTAGAGAATCTGTGACAAATTTAGGAAGGACACAGAGATGTTTGCCAGTATTTGTGAAATGTCACAGAGTTTCAGGGGCAGTTTTGTGTCTCCTTTCAATGTTTTTATTGTGTTTTATAGTAAAAGCAGGATTACAGTGTTAGTTTGTAAAATAAACAGATGCATCAGTAGATGCTGAACAAAAAGAGGACTGTTTTATCAGTGCAGATAAGCTTTGCATCTCAAACAGGAAACAATATTACTTCTCAGAGCTATAACCAAGCAACCAATATGGGTGCAAAGTTGCACCTAGTTCTAGCAAGTACTAACTCATTCTGTTAAAGGCAATTCCTAGCAAATGCTACCTGGAAATTCCCATGTGCCTGAATTAAGAAGGATCAGTGTTAAGTACAGTGAAGATGTGGGAAACACCCTCAGGCCCAATTAAGGAGAAACCACACACTATGGTTATTGTCTGTGCTGGAGTGTTCTGCTCTTTTTTAACTACGATATCCAAATTAAAACGCTTGCTTATGACCTGCAGCACTGTGCATCTCATTCTCCTTTTGCTGATGTCTGTGGCAAGAATGCATTAGTAAAATTTGGCTCCTCTCCATTGGTGTGATCCTCCAAGCATTCACTTCTCCGTGAAAGGCAGGGAAAAGCAGAGTAGCCTCATGGGCTCCAGTGACCCTTTACAGCACAAACCCTGATGCAATTAGTTTCCACTCGAGTCTGTTACAGTGGAGTTTTCCTACCAACGTTGTGCTGTGAATGTACTGTGGCAGCAGGGGTGCCTGGCTTGCCCTGCTATCTTGGAGAGGAGAGAGGGTGCTCAGGATGTGTCTGTGCTGTGGGATGCAGTTTGCCACAGGGCCAGGGCAAAAGGAAGCAGCTTTGATGTAACAAAATGAGGTGCTCTAATCACAGGGATGGCTCAAAGTAGTTTTCGAGGTGTTTTGGCAAACAGCAAGTCCAGCATGGACTTACCTATGGTTTGGTCCTGATAGCCCTGCTCTGTGTGGCAGCGAGGTGGAATCCAGCTGGGCACCCTCCTCTGCTGTCACCAGAGGCACTCAGGGAAGTGCTCAGGCCACATGGGGAGGCTGAAAGGGACAATGGCCCGTGTCAGCCATGCACGTGTTTTCCCTGCAGCTCTCAGATGTGTTTCTGATCCTCCCCAGATTCTTTTTCGTGTTTCCAAATCCCACCGGAGCTACTGGAGGAAAACGAGTCTCAGGAAAAGGCCTCCAACAGTGACACAAATTATGCGAGGATTCAGACAAGTCCTAACCTGACATTTTTCAAAGTGAAACGCAAGACCTGCCGCTTGCTGATTGCCCTGTAACAGTGGCTGAAGCACAAACAACATCATTTGCCATGGGTGATGACAAGGAGAGAAAAGAGAGGAATGGGGGAGAAGTGAGGAAAAAAAGAAGTATTGAATCAAATTACGGAGGAAAATAAGCTTCTTCATAGACAATTTTGATGAAACTATTAATTTTCTGTGTAGTGCTTAGAAATTATCATGATATATCTGCTGTCCATGCCAGAGCTAAAGAGCTAATTATATCAGATACAAAGAAAGATGTAATTATCTCCCCTTTCTCAGAAAGGCTTGTGGCTGCCACTGGAGCAGGACAGCATGAGGGCTTTCTGCAGCCCATGGCAGTGGAGAAGGCTGGAAGGAGTTCCCCAGGGATGTTCCAGGCTGGGATGCTCATGGCTGCCTCCTGCAAAGGGGTTTGGGCAAATAGGACCCATTTTGCGGAGCCCACCCTGGACATTTTTTGTCTTTCCCCAAGGTGAGCCAGCAAACCAGCAACAGGCTCTTCCTCATGAGATTAAACCTGTCTGTGATTGGGGGGGATTTCTCACAGGAAGGTGAGGTGAAGTGACACACCTCCAAACATTACCCAAACCTTGCAGAACTAACTTCTGCAGAAAACCTATAAAAGTAGGGAAAGCAGGAAAAAACAATATTGTATTCCAGTGGAGCCAAAGACCGTGGCCTTTTTAAATGTTATTAAGTCAATAATTAAGTGAATTTGGAGTGTGAACTGTGTATCCACTTTAAATGGATTAATGATATGAGAATTCATACAAAATTGCTGTGTTGATTTTATGTTAATGGCTGTTTGAATATAAGCTGAACTATTAACCAAGGATAAGTGGAACTAATGTGCCAGCATTACTATTGAAATGTAATTGAATGGATGGTCTGCAATTTGCAAAGGGCCTCGTTTCTCTGGAGTGGGTTGGGAGAACAAAGGCTCCCTTGGACAGATTGGAAGGATGTCAGTTAGGGCGGGAGGGCTTTAAACAGAGGGATGCTCAAAAGAAGCCTGAGTGACTTAAATGAAAGCTCAAGGGTGGGGTATAATTCAGCTGTCAATAGTGACTTGGAGACGCCCAGCAGGGCAGGGTATCTAGTTTGCTAAGATCATCAGTTTGTGGTTTAAATCCTTCAGGATGTTCCCCAGACTGTTGTTTTATGCCGCCAGCCAAGGAGCAAATATTCCCAGGATCTTGAGGATTAATTTGTGCATAAAGCTACATTTCACAAGTCAACCTGTCCCTTCACTTCCGTGCAGCATGGCAGGGACAGGAAAAATTGGGTTGGTTCATGGGACAGGAAAACTGCTCCAAAAGCACAGGAAAAATTGTGTTGCTTGATGAAAGGAGGCACAGTGAGTAGGAATGGCAGGAAAATGAGCAGAAGGAAATCTGAGCTGGCTATCAGTCTGTTTTTCCAAACAGCAAAGTCTGGTTGATTGTGGAATCCCCATTACTTGAATCATTTAAATACAAGCTGGATAAAAGCCCTCAAGAAAATACTACAGTGTATTCCTGCTTTGGCAGGCAGTTGAGTAGGATGGCCTAATCAATCTTTCCAACTCTTATTTTTTTGGGTTAAAATATAGGATTGAAACAGCAGCTGAATGACCTTCTTTGTTCTTGGCCATTGATTTCTCCACCCCACCCTCTCAGAAGCAGCATCCAAGGTGCTGAGTGGACGGCCTGGGTGCAGCCTACAAGGGCAGGAGGGATTTGGGGTACCCAGGGATCATGAAACCTTGAGTCTCCCCCCACTTATGGCTCTTTGATGTGCTAGCGTGGTTCCTCCTGATTTGTGTGAGGGGGGGTTAAAACCGGGCTCGAGGCTTTTGACTCTGATAGGGCTTGGGTCAGTCTCCTTTGGTCTGCACATAACACCAGCAAAGCTTTGTCAGAAAGTAAATCAGTGCTCAGAATTTATGGGCATTATAGACACAGGACTGGGTAGGGGATTAAAAGTGCCGTTCATACTATAATGCTGATGATATTTAAGGAAAATGTAAACAAATCCTTAATCATGTTGTGCATCCTTGTAAGGCTTGAGTGCCAGAACTACAAACAAACAAACAATAACAGCATATAGGTGTTTGGAAAATAAACTGCCTGATTAGCTAATCTCGTCTAACTGAGCCATAATGATAAACCAGATCATACACATTTTGTAGTTTGTTACTATTAATATGACTGTTTCAAGGTCAGAATTTTTATTCCTCTAACTTCATAAAAACACATGAAGAATTAAAGTTATTTTGTATTATAGGTTGCAGGAAATACCAACGTTCATAGCTTAGAGGCATTAAAAATACTAGACATCTTACAGTTTTGAGTGAAATTCTTCCATTATTGGTTTGGGTCTGGCTGTTAATACACCAAATCTTGATTCTTTTTTTATTTCATTTTTTTTTCCACTCAGGGGGAGTCAAATCTCCAAATAGCCGAAATATTCAGTACGCTTAGAAATCTACATCTTTGTGTGCAAATGTACACCTTCAAATTTATAAATGCAAATTAACATATTTAAATGTTCAGTTGGTCAAAGTCTTTCTCCCCTTTATATTGATATATACATTATCAAGCTGTAAGGCTCAGTGCCTCGGGTTCCTCTCCTCCTCTCCGGGGCAAAGCTCAGTGCAGCTGAGCATAATTCTCCATTTGTGGTGGGGTGAATGTTTCCTCAGTGCTGCATTTTGATACATTTACTCATCTTCCTTGAATATCACTTCATTTTGCCAGCAGTCCAATCTAGTAATGGACATACCAGTAATCTATTTTGCACTTACAGAGTAATATACCTCTTAACAGATGGAAAGATATGGGAGCAGTTATTCATAAGGAGGAGGAGGAATGACTGCAGGTCAGCCCAGGAGCAGAAGTGGGAGCCTCCACCTGGATGGGGGGAGTGTGGCAGGGTGGCATTGCCAGGGGGGAAGGTTGGGAATAGCTTTTTTCATGGAACCAGAGCTAGTATCCTTTCACTGCCAGACATATGGGCAGCCCCTAATGAGGCTTACATTATTGCTACTTAATATGCAAGTTGTTTTAAAGCAAGTGAAACTTGCAGTGGTAATGAACACTTAAGCAAAACACATTTTTCTTCACTGGCCCATTACTATTCAGAGATAGCTAATATCTGCTAAATGATTTTTCTCTCAAAGATAGTGCCCAGAGAAGCTGTTAATGCCTCCTCCCATGCAAAAATTATGGCAAGTCCTCTAAAAGGAGGAAGTTGACTTTACAACCACAGTATCTGAAAGTGAAATACAAAGTCTGGCAACCTTTCCACTTGCCTTTGCTGCCTACAGGGAATGCCCAGGTTTTGTTTTTGAGGGTTTATCCAAAGTCATCAGAGCTAAACAGTTGTGTTTTGTTTTGTTTGTTCTGACGGTTGAATTTATCAGTTAATTAAATGCTTTCAATAGGTAACACTGTCAGAACGATTCCAAGTATAGCAGGACTCACAGTTGTGGCCACCAGTCAGTGACCATGCTACGGCTCAGCCAGGGAACACATCCCCACAGAATATCTGCCATGAGGTTTTTGGGCAGAGACACTTCCCTTGTGAGCAATGATACCCATTGTCTGACTGGGGTCAAAGCAGCTCTTCTCAGAGAGGACACGGCAACTTGTGCACAACCTCCTGCCTACCCCCGAGAAACACAGCGGCTCTGATGGTCACATGCCTCTTCAGGGTCACAACGGTTGTCCCTAACAAAGCATCCCTTTATGGCAGCTTGGCTGCTATATCAGCAGCAGGGAGATCTTGGCACCGTCAGCAGCATCGTTTGCCCACAACAGACTTCAGCAAACCCTTTCTGAATGCTCGGGAATTGTAACCCTCTGTTCATCTGCGAGCCGGAGCGTTCGCAGGAGCAGTGACTCTGCGGGTGCACCCACGGTGTGTTTGCACCTGGAAAGGCAAAGGAGAAGCCCACCTTGTGAGCTGGGTAACTGCAAGAATTGTATAATGTATAGGTATAATTTGCCCCCCCTGGGTTCAAAGCTGGTTACACGTGGACTCCTCCTTGCCTCAGGAACATTTCCTTGACTCTGAACTGGCTCTAGTTGCAGTCCCGTGGAAAACAGAGGAAAAGCAGATAGACCACGTGCTTGGAGACCTGCTTTGCAGAAGGTGCCTTTGCTTCTTGCCAGCCCCTCGCATCTCATCTTGAAGAGAGCAGCCAAAGAGGCTGTCCTGCCTCTGGGAGGCTCTGTGGAGGGGCATTTCCTTAAGGGAAACAAACTCATCTTCTCTTTCTGTTCTTCACCTTTCCAGTTAGGACCTGTCTCCTTCCCTTCTCCTCCCCACCATCCTGATGGCCCTATTTCTCATCCAGTACCAACAAGTCCTTTGTGAGCACCAGAAAAAAAATGACTCGGGTTGCTTTTCTGCCTCCAGATAGAGAGTTTGTATTCCCCGTTTCTTTAATAATCTAGACAGTTAAATTGGAATAATATTAAAGGGCAGTTTAGTGAGGATGAAAAGCAAACAGTGCTGCCAACTTCAATAGAAAAATATGTTGAGTCAGGTTTTCATGAATTACACAGTAATCTTAAAAATCACAGTTAAAATGACTAAATTGGTCCCTTTTTCATTTTGAGTTCTGATTTCTGGGTCTTTAGGGTGCAACCATAAAGTCTAGAAAATTACTATTAATAAAAATTAAGAGAGGAGCTAGCTGAGTTTCTCATGTCATTGCATGCTTCTGGCAGCCAAAGCTGAAGAACACTCAGAAATCATAAGACTGAAGATTAAAATCATGTGAGTTGGCAACACTGCTCCAAGACTCCCCAGGGATCCTGTACCTCCTTCGGGGAGCATAACTGTGCTTTTAAAATTACACCATTGCAAAATTAATCAAGGGTGAGGATCAGATGGAATAAATGGAAGGGAGTTTTGCAATGACTTGGATTTAGGGCCGGAGGAGGCTGACTCATGCCTTGCTGCAGCTCTGGTGCATGTCCCTTCATGCTGCTTCATTTGGGGCTCCAGACATGTCTGAGGTGAAGGCATGTTGTGTGTCTTTTCTTCCTTTGGAGAATCAGCAGAATTGGTGTTCCCTTGGCCAGGGAGATTAAACAGCTTCTTATCAGGAGAATAGCGTGGCAGCGGGGAGGTGAAATCTCCACACGACCACAGTGCAGGAAATTGTTGTTTTCTTCCCTCAATAAAGGAAAAGGCCAATTTTCATCTTCATCCAGCCTAGGTAATATTTCTGAAGTTAGTTAAACTCATGTTTGTGACCACAGAGTTATACTTATGCTGTCAGACCCTATTGATTTCAAAGTATCAACATTTTATTGCAATATTGTTAAATATATTATAGCTGTTCAAAGAGTACTTTCAAGGCTCTGTTCCCTGGTTGATCTGTGAATGATTTACAAACTGCTGCTGGTTTCTGAGCTTACCATTAGGTGCTGGGCCATGTAGTTACTTGGAAATGTGTATAATTCAGGCAAATCATTGACAGCACATCAAGTGTTCGTGTACGAAGGGAGATGTTCTAAAGCACAGAAAGTACGTGAGTGACAAACCGTAAAAGACTGGAAAAGCTCAGCTTCCACATCCTGTGTGTACCATCTTCTGGGGAATTTGGTTATTTATTATTTGTGGAATGTAGTCAGCCACCTTGTTTTTGACTTTTAACTTTGATGGTTACAACTATCCCCCAAAAGGAAAATGATGTGAAGGGAAGAGCAGATGGTTGAGTCAGACCACTACCAGCCAGGCAAAGCCTGTTACTTGCTCCTTGTGGTCCTAGATTGACTTTTTTCCCATAATTATGGCTGATGCTTTGGCCAGGAATGTGGAAGGAGTTTCAGCTGTCATCAGCAGAAGCAGGGGGCTGTGAGCTCCCCACTGGTGAAGGAGGAGATGCTTCCAAATGTTTTAAATGCTTCTTTATGTGTCTGCAGTAAAGGGGTTGGGATAGACTTTGCTATTTGACAAACTGTCTTCTCAAAGTTGGTATATTTGGAAAATCTGTTGAAGGTGCCCAAGGTTACTCCAAACTGAGTCCCTAAGTCCTTGATTTCACTTGGAGGAAGATTGGTATGAAGTGTGCAGCTCTGACTGTGACTCTGCTCTGCGCTTGTTTCGAATGTATCTTAAGGAAATGTATGGAGCAGGATTTTGTTATTTTACCTTGTGACTGTAGTGCTAGAAACATAAAGAGTGTGATTGAAAATACCTGGCATGGGTGGGAGATAGATGGAAGACAACGTGTTGGTACTTGTTAGGGAAGAGTTTTGGAAACAGAGTTCGCCTAATTCTCCCTTCATTGATATTGCACAATTTAGGAGTAACTCCAAGACAGTCAGTTGAACATGGAAAGGAAAACCAAGTGAAAAATCTCTTCGCCCCCAAAAAAAGGTATTTCTTGGCAGATGCGTACCGGCTGTGGCCTGTAGGTTGCAGCAGTGTATGCTTTTCATTAGGAAACACCACTTCATCCCTTGTTTTCCCAAAGTGGAATTCCCCAGTGAGATAAACCAACTCGCTTTTGGCCATATCACTTACCAAAAAAAAATAAATAATCAGCCTTGATCTTGCTGGCAAGACAAAAGGATGTTGTTTCTTTAGCTTTTTGCTACGTGGGTGTGAGCTATGTTGAGCCTTTCGGACCAAGTGAATCAGCACCACGAGGTCCCTCAGTGCAGAGCCTTCCCAGCATGGACTAGGGCATTACCATAAGAAACAGAGGGGAAAAACTGGTGCTGGAAGCACCATCCCATTAGGCCAATTCATTTTCTACATTTTCTTTTATTTTTGGATGCAAAATTTGCACAAATCCACGTAGTTGTCTTTTAAGCCAATGTATGATGTGGCAATGGGGGTTATGCAAAAAATGTCACACCACACAGGGGGCTGCAGTGAGAAACTGCTCCACTTTGATACCATCCCGTCATGTGCTGCAGAAATTCAAAACTTTAGCAGATGGCACGGATGTAACTCCTTGTGGCTGCAAAGATAGGAATAAACCACGACTTCATATGTCAAGTTCGTTCACTTCATTGATTTACCCACACAACATTAAATACAGGTAAAGAAGAAGAGTACAAACCAAAATTTTATGCGTGTTTCAATGGAAAAGCGTTCTGTTGTTCACCAAGAAATGCTGAGAGGAATCCAGCAGTTTGTAAAAGCAGTCATAAACATATAAGAATATATGAATGCCAATGGAAATTATTGACTGAACAATCTCCTTTTTGGTGGGGAAATATGTTTTATCAATATTTATGTTGCTCTGCTTGAAATACTAAAGGCAGAATGGAAAAAACAGTCAAAACTCTGAAAAATTTAGAGCATGTTTTTAACTGGCTGCAAACCAGAAGTCATTATGTGATTTTTTTTTTTCCCTTTTTTTTTCTTTTA
The DNA here is from genome assembly GCA_013399855.1 of Oxyruncus cristatus. Lineage (NCBI taxonomy): Eukaryota > Metazoa > Chordata > Aves > Passeriformes > Cotingidae > Oxyruncus > Oxyruncus cristatus. Next base: position 1,238,243 of record VXAY01005276.1, on the reverse strand, counting down.
AAGAAAAAGCAATCTCTGTTTCTTCGGAGATTCATTTGGTTTAAAGCCAGAAAGGACAATTGGGTCGTTTACTGACATTTTGTTTAATTAAGGCCAGTTACCCCTATATTTACCCCATATTGGTTTGGTTAACTTTTTTTTTCCCAAATAGCAAATAGCCTCTAGTTTTGACTTGTATATGGTGAGAACTGCAGAAGTCACCCTTTCCTCTGTGTTTTCTACAGTTGATTTATAAGTTTCTGTATTAAAATGTGTTCTTAATTGCTCCCTTAATATTGTATGTCTTCACGTTTCAGACCATGCTTCTTGTTATGCTAACTTGCTTTAGATTAAAGGGTCCTTTAATACCCAGTGTTCTCTCTTTTTGTGTGTACTAACGCACTGTAACCACCTTTCTATTGTCTTGCTGGTTAACCAAACTGATTGAATTCCATAAACTATATATAAAACATTTGACTAAATTATTTTAGACTCTTCATTCAAGTTCTTAGCAGCCTTAAATACAAGTGCTAAAACAGGACAGTTTTGCTAGTGCTGTGTGCAGAGGTAACAATCCACCCCCCAATTCTCTTCTTTTAGCATATTCAAAGGTCAAATTTGCTTATTTGTCTTTTTTCTCTTTTTTTTTTTTTATCCCTTTCCTCAAGTGAGGACTCATATTCAGTTACTTAACTCTTTCCCAACTCGTGGCTTCAGGCAGTCCTCTGTGCTGCAAGGGTGGCCCACAGTCTTCACTGATAGCTGTGAAACTTTGCATTTGGTTGGATTAAATGAATCTTGTCTTCAGTGCCAAACTTGCTAAATAGTGCCCATTGTTCTCCGTGATTAACCTCTTATATTCTGATGTTGATCCTGAGTGTCAGATTTGCTGAAGCTTTAAAACCGTTGACTGTGGTTGCCCTGCAACCATATCATGCTACAAACAACCCCTCTTGTACAGATGTTTCATAATGTTTTTATAACCAGCATGTTGTGTTCTGCTGAGTCCTGAGTGACTCACCAAGCTCCGTGTGTTGCATCTATGTGGTTGACTTCATCAAGCAAACTTGTAATCTTGTTTACCATAAAACCATGATTACTGGCCTTAATTATACTTATATACTTGCTTATTTTAATTAATTATCTTTATTAATTGATGTGTTTATCAGCTTTTCGTTGCCTTGGCTGACATTTGTGCTGGCCAGCTGGCTCACGCTTGAGCTCCACTCGACTCTTGGCACCACACTAGCTGTCGTCCGGTGTTCAGGAATTTCCTTTGTGTCAGAATATTTATTAAAAACTAATGTCAACAGGCTCAGTCTTTGCAGCCCAGGCACTTAATGTCACTGGTATTCTCTGTGCCCTTCGTATTTAGTGGCAGCAACTTTCCTATGAAGTGTTGGGAGGGGGAGCTGTCATCATTGTGCTGTGTCACCCAGGAATTCCTCTACATCATGGCATCTTTCATGTTAAATTGGCTGATGTTATCACTTCTGGGCTCTCCTGTCATTATTGAGCAATTCTTCTAGTTCTTATTGTCTGGGTAGAATCAGACTGTAGACACATTTCACCTGAAACTGCAGGACAGACATATGTGATATACAGGCCTTTAGCAACACCAGTCTCCAAAACTCTTCTCTTGAGTACAGACTTCCGCGGTTCTGCCGCAGAACAGTGAATCACTGGAATCTGTCCCATATCCAGCTTAAGGTTTGCATTACTCCAGAGAGCTAAAAACCCAGGAATCTCTCAATGATCCATGCAGACTTATATCCATTACTCCACCAGGGCAGGCCATGGGGCTGCATTCCTGGGGGGCAGTATCAGCTTTGCGTGGGCGACGATGGAGACTTGCATGGTGTGACGTTTCCATGTGAGCAGCACTAAAAACAGCCCGAGGCACACTGCAAGTCCTGCAAACAGAGCTTGTATTTAATTTGGTGTGTTACGGAAAACTCTGGGCAAGTTTTCCACTCAGAGACATTTATATTTTAAGGGCACTCTGCAAAGTGCAGTGTTCTTTTTTTGTCATTTATCTTCAGGAAAATAAATAGAAGTCCTTAAAACAATTAAATACCCATCTGTTATTCCTGGGAAGCCAGGGGTATATGCCAGAAAAGCAAACAAAATTCTTTATCAGTTATTGGATATTTAGATTCAGTGATCAAAAAGACAGTTCAGCGAAACACGTATTCTAGTTTATATAACTAAAGCAGGAGGAAAATCATGATGGAGGAACCATGTGGGCCCAACTCCCAGACATGATGGAAAAGAAATTAAATGCAAAATCATTCAGATTCACCATGGAACCATCCATCTGCAGATGATCTCTCTTTCCTTCTTGGAAGTGCAGATGATATTGAGGTAGTCTTGAAAATGGATCTAGCACAGAATGTGTGATGAAAATCAACTTCGTGAGTGAAAATGAAGAATTTTGCCCAAGAATCAGGTAATTTAGTACAGGTCTAAAAATATCTCTCAGGAATAAGTAATAGTTGTTTTAGCAGCACCACCAACCACCACATATCCCTTGTCGCCCATTGTTCTGTGAAGACCTTAACAGAACAATTTTATTTATAAGAAATGGATGCCCTGATCTGGACTGTATTCATAGAATAGTTTTATGTCTGCCTAGCAAATGCCAAAATCTTGGCTGAAAAGTTGTGATATAAGAAGCAGTTATTAAAGTGTCCTGCAAACATATCTTTCATCATCCACATTTGCATACCCAGAAGTTAGCTCAAATAGCTGACAATAATGTCAAGCATATCTTATTTATGCTATAATTATTTTTACTCACATATGTCGCTGAACATAATTGTTTTCTCAGTGGTTTAAGATTCCTCCTAAAGATAGGGGGATGTGGAAATGTCTTTCTAACGTGAGTTTAGGAGAGTGTGGAAGAAGCTGCAGCTGAAGAGAGGCTGGGATATGCACAGCTGTTTGTGTTTCCAGCTGGTTTTTGTATGTTCTCAGGGTGGAGCAGACGTTGATAGCTGTTCCCTTATAAAATATGTAATGGTGTACTTTATGAGCTAATATATTTTCCAGTCCTGGGGCCTGATCCAGAGTCCACTTGGCTTTCTGAACAGGCTTCCAGTGGCACCAGTAGAGCTCTATCAAGTTCTTAATGAACCAAGGCCAGAGAGAGGTAATTTAGGGCCATTATCTTTGTAGGGTTGCATATGGTTCGGTGATGCTCCAACATTTGCCTCCAGAGTTCTCTCCCTGCTGCTTCCTTTGCTTTCACTTGCCGTTTTGCACCAACCTTCAGAGATTCATATATGACAGCTCTGGGTCTCTTACACTGTCTGAGGCCACTTGCCACTGAGTTGCAGACATGGTGCTCTCTTGCCTCCTTGGCAGCCTTCCCTGGGAAAGCTCCAGGCCCAACGGTGGTTGATAATGTCTGATGACATTTTGTGGCACTCCTTCAGCATTGTCACTTTTCATCCTTTTCCATCTTATGCATCACCAAATGCAGCCTCCTAATTGCAACTTGACATGTGAGTTCACTGGCAAAGGTTGCTTATGGGTCAGTCTGTCTGCTGCAAAAGCCTTAGAGAGCAGAGTGAGGAGGAGAGCGCTCTGGAGCTTTTTGTTGTGGGAGGATGCTGCAGATCCTTTCACAAGAGGCTCGTTTCCACATACAGGGTATAGACTGAGTTTGGAACAGGGGGAATGTAAGCGAACACAGGAGCCAGACTGCTGGAAACACAGGGACTAAAACCAGCCAGAGAGAAGGGGAAGATTCTGCACTTGCTCATCGGCTTGGGACTCAAAGTCCTGGTGGATACCCACCCCTGCCTTCTTTAGGTCACCAAAAATATGGCTGCAAAACCAGGATCCAGCCGTTCTGCCAGCAAATTTGGTGTGCGTCGCTCATGAAGAGCATGGGCTGCTTGAACAGACAAAAAAATTGCTTTGCCTCTTCTGCAGAAGAGGAGGCTGTGTCGGTTTTTCCCTACTTTGGGTGTGATCCAGGAGGGCTAAAGCAATTTCAAAGCTAGTCTGGTTGTGCCAAGTACATATACATCTCACTGGTTTGATGTGGTTGTGCTGGGGACTCCAGATATTTCACACCTACTGAACGTTTCTGGGAAATGTTGTTTCCACTCCTGTAGTTCCTGGTTTTTGCTCTTGTTTGTGCTTGTCCCGTTGGATCAAATGAGGCTAATGACTGAGGGATAGCCACGCTTCCCAGGGATTTGAGGACTTAAATGCTTGAAAGCTATTAAGAGACATGCTTTGCTGTTGAATACATTGAAGCTTTTTGCTGCAGGGGATCATCCTAAAGGCTGTAAGAAAACAACAGTTCTGTATTTTGACAACATCAACTCACAACTTTGTTTTAGCTAGAACAGTCTTTTTCTGATCATAATGTAGGTCATGGCTGCAAGTTAATTTGTTCCATGTGCCATTATGATGCAGAATACATTCAGAATAACAGGGTTTTCCCAGGGTGAGAAAAAAATTGTGTTTACTAAGCAGTTATAGTCTATTTTAATTTCTTTCCTCCCAAATTTCCCATGCCTCGCTTTGCCCTCCTCCCTTCTCCTTGTTTTCCTGCCTTAGCAGCCTGATTCTGCGTGACTGGGGTAACCAGTTCAACTTCTTCCAGACCTCTGGGTGAGCGGGTAGAGAACAGTCTCACCCCAGTCTCTTTTGGGCTTGTGGCTCCTCTGCAGCTCCCTCTGACTGTGCCTCAATTTGCTGCATTGGAGCAGGGACTGCACACTCCCCCACTACCAGGCATCTTGGGGCTGGTGGATGCCAGCCACTGATCACCTCCTCCTCTGGATCTGCTCCTCAGGATCCCTTACAAACCCACCCCAGGTTCTCTTCCACTTCAGTGGAGGCAGGGAGAGGTGGATGTCTCCTAGAGCTTCTGGCTTTGCCTGAGCTTCACCCAAACACTGTTAAGAAAAGCACTTGTGTTTTCTCTGGCTGCATCCAACACCAGACTTACCTGCTGTCTGTCTGCTCTGCAGCTGGAGGGGTGAGGGCAGGATGCACCTGCACACCTGGGCATAGGGGACTGGTAAAACTATATTCCCAAGCCACCTAGAAAACTGTCCTGAGCAGAGACCATGGGCTTTAGACAACTGAGGCAGTGCCTTATTTCAATAAACCATGTGTTTGATTAGCAGGTTCTAAGGCTCTTTGATTGGTGATGGCAGAGAGAGGCTCTGCATGTGGCCTCTCCAGTGCTATTGCAGTGAATTTGCTCTGCTATCATGTATTTGTGCAGAAGAACGAAAAACCTAATTAATGTCACCTGAGATGAAAGCCCTGTAATCACGACTGCCATCTCAGAACAATTAATCATCCACCTACAGTAAGTCACCAGAATAATTTTTTCTATTTTGTTTCTAAGTTCCTCTGCAGATTTGAAAGAACTGCTGGAGCAAGGGAGACAATGTGAGATTTGGGGTCCCAGCCCAGTACAGGTGGCTGGGGAATCACAGTGGGAGCGCCAGCACAGAGAACAGCCATGGTGGCTTAACAGCTTTTGTCCCAATCCCCTGCTGGCATCGCTCAAAGTGTCAGCTCCCATTTTACAGGCTCTCTGTGTGTCTTAAAAGGTATTCTGGCAACTTGGAGTAAAATAATTCAGCCACTTTGAAGACTGCACAGCCTGGAGAAAAGAATAATTTTCCTATTTCTGTCTATCTACATATATATATACACAGGTCGAACTTCTGTCTGTATCAGTTTTTCAGTTTTGTTTTAGACTGGTTGTGCTAAAATGCCGTGAGTGAGAAGAATTGCAGTGTGGGTTCCTCACTGTGGAAAAAAAATATTAAAAAACATAGAGAAACTGGTTGATGATTGTCCAAGTTGAAAGTTTAAGCTTATTTCTTTGAGTGTCTTTGTCAGCTGCTGAGTCAGCCACATGAAGGCTGTGGGTTACCGTGGTGCTGGGTGCCCTGTGCATGGCCTGTGCAGTAAAACAGGCAGTGAAGGATCACATATTCCCTGTTTAGCTTGTAAGTTCATTGTACTGCATTTCCAGGAAAACTGGATTTTTACAGCACACTGGAGATGAGGTCCTCTGCTTTTAGAAGCTCCACCTAAGTCAATAGATCTCGGATGGTTTGTGGTAATTAAGGATGGCACTGAGCCTCAGCACTCTGTCAGAGAAAGCAAAACGTTTAGCCTCTCTAAAGGAAAATAGCAGTCTATTAAATGTTAAGATCTGAAAACTAAAAAAAAAAATAAATCTTGAATTAAATTAATTTGACACCAGCTCTTGACACCAGCAAAAGGAGAATTTTATTACTTCCACCCTGTGTCTGAAAACGTTGTACAGTTTTACAGGCAATGAAAGTGTGTGATCAATAGCGAGACAGAGACCACTTGACTTACACAAAAGAAACAGCACGATGAGAAAACGTAAATATTTATAGAAGGACAAAATAGAATATGTAAAATTATTACACGTTTGAGACATGTGGATGCTATCACCAAGGAAAATGCATATATATAGAGAGAGAAACAAAAAATTAAATTCCACTCATAGGGACTTTGGAATAATCTAGTAAAATCTAGTACAGTTTGGTTCTACACTTTTAAACTCAGGAAAATCCCTCTCAGGATTACATTAGTGACAACATCTCATACCTGTGCCCAGCAGGATACTGCTTTCCCCTCCTCAGATCTGTCTCATGTTGGACCCAAACTTTCATTGCTTGTTAAGACAAACTTCCATCACACTCATGGGGCTAAATTCTCATTTACATGGAAATGGAAGGACTGAAGGATGTCGTTCCCAGGTTACAATGTCAGATTTCCAATTGGATCATCAAAATTAAAAAGCAGTTTGAAAAACCCAATTTTCCAGCTGAAAACGCAGTATTTATGATAGTTGTAATCTTTGTAAATTATTTCTGACCCAGTTTTCATACATAAATGCCCTTGTAGCACTGGCTTTTTTTTTTATTTCTTTCTCTTTTCAGCACAGTTTTTCTCTGAGACATAAAACGTTATCATGTAAATGATAGCTTTCTTAGAAAGCAGATCTGCTGGGATTTTTAATTAGAATATCTCTGTGAACATCTGAACCAAACTATAGCTCACTATGAAGTCTGGAAGTGATGCTGAGCAGTACTGTTCACATTGTTATTTCATGTTTGCTGATAGAACTGTTTGGCAAAGATAAGATTTCGAAATGCACAGCTCAGTCTCATAAAAGTTCTTACAACTGTGGCAAAGTGAGGGAGCTTGAAACATATACAAAAACTTTCTTTGGAAGGAGGAGCAGGGTAAAACATGCAATGAGAAATTATATTATTAAAAATCATTAATTTATTATGAGGGCAGTTTTCAGAATGCAGTGTCAAGGTCCTTCATGTTTATGAACATTTTCTGCACTCACCTAATAACTGAGAGTCAAGGAGAATCTATCAAATTAATTTCAGTTTTGGCTGGAGAGTTAGACTTTTTAAAGAATGTTAATGATTTTGTCCAGACATTAATAAATCTTCAGCAAGGCCCAGCATGCAAAAGACAAATGAAGGGACATTTTTGTCCTTCATTCCCTTTCTCTTGGAAGACTGGAAATGCTATTTGTGTACTGGTGCTAGGGACAGATTTTTGAGTGCATGGGACAAGATTCAAATGGCAGTGCAGGTTAGAGGGACAACTGTAACACAGGTCAGTGTTGCCCTTTGTCTGCAGAGAATTCCCTGCAGGAATCTGTCTGCACGGAAATTTCTAGTCTAGTGACAGGAATTTCCAGTCCCATGGCTGGATATTTGACACAACAGCATCACCTTCCTGAGGCAGAAACAAAGCTCTGCGTGGCAACTGGGAATGTGTGTCTGAGAAGGGTGGGTCTGTACAAATCCTCATTTTTAGCTACTTTTCCTGAGCATCTTCTGACGAGCGTTGCTGGAGCGAGGTACTCCTGGTGTGCTCTTCAGGTGCAGTCTGGCTCTTTCCAGGAGCTTTTCCTTAATTGCACAGCAACCACATCCATCGGCTGTCCCACAGGAATGGATGTTGCAGCCCAGGGCTGTGTCCAGGCAGAAATCCATTTAGCTAAAGTGAGAACCTGAGCATCTCCAACTCCCATTTGCCTCACTGGCAGCTGAAGACATTAATCATCTCGCACAGGACCCTGAACATCTCTCGTAGTCCTAAATGAGGATAAACAATGAAGTTGACTTTGTTTTTTGCAGAGAAGTGGATGTTACTGAATGTGAATCCCAAAATTCAGTTTAGTCTCTAGTTACCACCTCTGCAGGGAAAAATGTAATTATATTGAGCTCTAAGTAACTTAGTTTGGGACAACTTATTTAGTGTCTGTGAAAGTACCAATTCATTCCCCAGAGCATTAAAAAATAAGTGCTGGTGCCCATCCTATTGCCATAGCAGCCCTCTGAGGGTTTATGTGATACACAGCACACCAGAGTCTTTCAATAATTTGTCTGTGGGTTAATAATAAAAACAGAGCTCTGCAAGTTTAGGATAATACAATATACAGAGGTGCAGCGAAAGCCTGGGTAAACATTTAAAGTGAGGGAAAGCAGTGGATAGAAGCCAATAGCCCAGCTTTTCTCCAATTTCATTTCCTCATAAATACGAATACTCAACATCCATTGCTCTCTCCTGCAGTGTCACATGTTTGGATTGAATGCTGAGTGTCTATTTGTCCTATCAGTGATGGCTAAATTCCCAATGAACTGCATCAAGGCAGCACGTGGATTTTTTAAGGTGGCATCATTCTAAAAGCTTCTTGCAAACTCTATCTCGCTTTAAGTGACTAAAGGATTAACAGAGTGAGACATAGTGAGGAAAGCAAGCCCTGGGATTTGAAAGCAGCCAAAGCAAACACCTTCTGGAAAATAGACTTGAGGATCTTTGGTAACTTTGAGTAGTCTGGGGTTTTTTTGAGGACTGGAGTGCTATTTCTCTTAAAATGGGTTATGGGTGGGGTCCTTCTCTGCCCTCCAGCTTTCTGTATGATGCATTTTTCTCCCCATGGCTACAGCACATATTCTCTTTCCCAAGCATAGAGAGTGAGGAGTGTAGTCTCAGGGTGAAATCTGTCCAGCATTATCTGATGTCAACTATGCATCTGGATTGGCTCCCAGGTCCATTCTCATCTCTTTTGACTTGTAAAGCCATGGCAAGACTCCAGGAAAGACGTGGAACACCCTGTTAAAATGCAGAGTGCTCCCTACACCCAAATGCTTAAAATCTGAAGGTAATGCCTAAGGAGTTTGCTGTGCAAAGGAATTATAGTATAGGAGGCAACAAAAAGACAAATTTAAGCTGATGGACAGAGGCATTTGTAAAACCAGCTCCTTTCTATCTTGGCATAAATTCTGTCTCTGCTCCCCTTTCCTCATCTGAGGTTATGGGCCTAAATGTAGTGAAATACTTAGACCATGTTCTTTCACAGATGCTTATGTAGATGAAAACTCTGAAATACCAGGTAAGACCTTGATTCTGCAAAGAGATGACACACATGGTCATATGGTGGTGTGCAGTCCCCAGGGGTTGGTGTAGCTCTGTACAAGAAATGCTGCAAAAAAGAGGCTCTGCCCTCAAGGGATGCCATCACCCACCATGAGAGAATTCACACTGCTCTTTCTGCTCCTATAAGCTAAGAAGAGCTGAGCAGGGATTTTCTGTCAAAATGCTTTTCCTAGCGAAAATACAGTTTCTGAAGGTGGAGGAGTTGGTGCCTTTTTGCAGTTTTAATTGGAAAAAAAAAATTTGCCTTGAGATTTACAGGCTCATGCTGCCTTGCTAAACACACTTATATTCTGGCAAATGGAACAATTCTGACATGTCACCTCATTTTCTTGTGAGTAAGCAGCAGATCTCTGAGTACTGGTGAGAAGAATCAGATTATTCCTTTTTGGCTACTTCATGCTGGTGAAAATTTCCCTGCCTGAGCATCTTTAATAGGCCCTTCAATGCTTTCACATAAATTATTTAGAATTTAAAGGGTTTCCTCAGTGCTTTGAAAAAAAAATAGAGGAAAGGAACCCTTATCTGGAACTTGTTGATACTGCAAGATTTTTTTGCCCAACTACATAAGAGAGATCAGACCCAAACTGTCTGATCTGTGGATCTTTACGTGGAAGAACCAACACTCAGTGTCCCAAAAGACATATCTGGCTACCGGGTTAACACATTTGTGGGAAAAGGCATGTTCCATTCCAACTTATAAAACACAACAAATGCTTGTTGTTTTTAAACACACGCACACTAAAACACAAAGATTTGCTATTCCAAAAATAGGGAGGAAAGAAAAGAACAGGAAAAAAAAATAAAAAAGAAAAGAAAGGAAAACCTAGGTTTATTTTTCTGTGGAAACCATAATCTCACACGATGGAAACAGTAAAAAAATCAAACTCCTAAGTATTTCTGATGATGGGATAACTGTAGGTTCTTTATTCTGCATATAAATTGGTACATTAAAATGTGCTCATAAGAACTGCAGCTTTAGTGTGAGTAGCCAAGAATAAGAAACTCAGCCTCATAAAATGACACCTAATGTGAAAGCTGTCCAAAAGACATTGCTCTATATATACTCCAAAAAAGGCCCACTTGCTTTTGAAGCAAAAGAATGAGTAAAAAAGGTGCACCAGAAACTTGTTGTTCAGTAGTGGGCTTGTATACAGGTTTCAAAGTTGTATTGAAACAACTTCTTTATTACAAGCCTTTATAAACCCAGTCAAGCCAATTCTAATGAAAATTAGTCTTTACTGCTTCTACTTTCCTTTATGGGACAATATAGGTCATGAAAACACTCCTCTAAGCTGGCGGAATCATTCTTTCTTGCTCCAGAGGAAGTTCAAGGTGAAATTATTGCCCTATACGTTCAGCTACGAACTTGACACCAGGCTTTTACCCACTTCCCCTAGATATGGATATATTTGCAGATGTGCTTTTAGAGCACGTGTGTGGGGAGTAGTTCCACCAGTTGTAGTGAGAATACTCGGTACCTACCCCTTATGCTGTGTTGTGAAGCCAAAACAACGTTTTAAGTGATATAGATTAAATTTCCATTAACTGATTCTCACTTAACTTATGCTGATTTGATGTCTGCGTGGTTCCAGGGATGTACAAACAGAATTTGAAATGATGAAAGAGAGAAAACAGAAAGGGAGATCAGAACTGAAAGTGATGTAATTTTTTTCCAGTGCAGGTAAAGCTGGCTTGAAACTAATTGTATTAGGCTTTATACCCTTCCTGCTACAGCAGCTGAGGATATGAATGTTTTATATTAGTGAAGGCAGTTTCCTAGTGGAAACGAGCCTTGGTGGCTGCTTAGACAGACAGGTAGGGAGAATAAGCTCAACACATTTCATGAATGCAGGTGGCTGGGTAAAGAAGAGAAATCCTATTAGTGCCCAGTTAGGAGAATGGCTGTATCATGAATTCAGTGCTTATTAGAGGATCCAGAGCATACAGATGCAAATCCATAGGAAATTAGGTCCCTGAATTCTAGTGCTCAAGGAAACACTGTTTTTATGGATGTGCTCTCAAATATGAATGGTGAGAAATTGGTCTCATTTGTATTTCTGTAAATCAGGAATAACCGCAGAGCAAGGAGACGGAGTTATCATTCTTAGATATTTCAACAGCTCCCATGGCCCAGAATCTGAGTGTTTTCTATATCTACGTGGATCAATTATTGCCTGTGAGCTGGGGAGATGCTAATATCCTCGTTCCACAGATTGTGTTTGAGACAGAGAGAGACTGGAATCTTGTCTCCTAACGAGATTTAAATCTATTATTTCTATTGGTTTCACTACAAATCGAGGGACTTTGGATGCTATTTACTAGGCAGCTTGCTCCAGAAAATATATGTTGGAGGATGGAATTGAGCTGACATGTTTTGCATCCATGGTTACCTCTTTGATCGCAGAGCCTCCTTCCCTGGCTGGGGGAGGCCGTGGCTCTTCCTCACTATGTAATAGCCTGCAGGAGGTGAATGGGAAGGGGAAGGAGGGGGAGAAAGATGTCTTGGTTTTCCCTTTATCATTTTTGGAGGTGATCAGATGCTGCAGTATTCTGCAGGAACTGGGTAAATAGAGGAATCCATCGTCTGATGGCAGTTGCTCATTTGCAGTGTCTCACTTCAGGGCGTTGTTTCTTGCCTGTGCTTCCAGAGAAATTTCCTCCTGGGGTAGTGATGAAAAACTAGTCACAAATCAACACAACTCAGAATATATGAGAATCATAAAATATTGCAAAATAAAGCAAACAATACAAAAGCTCAGTGCTTTCATCGTGCAGGGAAAGGCCTCCAGAACACCAAGGAATTTTGGAACTGTTTCAGAGACTCAGAAATCATGAAACTTGGATGTTTTTCCTCTCAAGGCCTTTCCTTCTCTCTTTCCTCTCTTCTCCCCAATGAATCACTCAGTAAAAGAATATATTACCTAGAGACACAGCAGGAGTCTTGGCCTTGGTATAAGAGAGCAGATTATATGAGTATCATACTAAAGAAGAGGGAATAGAGAGCATCAGCAGCCAAAAAAGATAGGCAATTTGTGGGATATGATGTAACTCAGACAAGATGTCAGTGATGGGCTGGAAATAAAACAATGTCAGTCACTGTGAATTAATTATTCTTCTATAAAAACAAATCAGTGGAGCAACATAGTCCACAGTTGTATTGAGTCATGAGGTTTGGCTGTCAGACAGGAACGTGGTCATTTCATGATGCCTGAGGGCATGTGCACTAGGCTGGTGGGTACTGAGCATCTCGTTGCAGGGCAGGCAGGTTCTCAGAGTTGAGGAAAAATTGCAATTTCCATTATAATCCCTTTATATTGAAGAGCTTATAAACCCAGCCAGAAAATTTTGCTTTAGGCTAAACTGAGCTGAGAAGATCTCAGCAGCAAGTGTATCCAGTGGGGAACGCTCTTCACTGTGGAGAACGAGGTTTAATTTAATGAATGAGATAAGGTAAGGCCGTGATTATTCCCTTAGAAGGAAGAAAATCAAGCAAAACATTAAAATGTACACGATACCAATTCACATGTCTATGTGGAAGTGCAGATATGTGTTCCATCAGGAACAGATACGTATGCAAGGCAGCAGAGCTCTGCTCTGCTTCGTGGCAAGCTTTCGTGCGCTCTAAAATGTCTGAGAAAAAGTCCTCACGGTGCCCAGGCCTGAACTTCTATCTCCTCCTTTAAAGCAGGACTCACTCTACCTTCCTGTTCCACCCTCAACTGCATAAAATCCACATCATCGATAATTTCAACTTCCTTAGATGGTGAAAGGCAGAGGCAAAAAATCCCACCCCGAGTGTCCACAGAACAAAATTTGTCATCACATCCTGCTGTCACTGTCATCCTTTGGGTATCTGTAGCAGAACAGCCTATAAATGGTGGTGGAGATTGAATTGCCTGAAGCCCTTGGAGATTTGTAATGATGCTCCACTGTTTTTTACAGATAATTTGGAAGCAAATCTGTGCTCTTAATCATGTCTTTTACTCCATGCTGACAGTGCTTCCCTTCCAAACAGTCGACATTCATTAAAAAACAACCATTAACTGGAGAAGAACTGAAATAGGAATAGGAACAGATACTCAGTTGGGTGGACAGAAGGGGTGTGAAGTTTCTATCTGCATCTTTTCTAAGTTATCCCATCTTTCCCTTGATGCAAAGATTTAGCCTGAAGAGGTGGGTTCAGAGGGTCACACTTGTCAGTTCTCTTGCTAAGCATTTGGCTTGTGCTGTTAGCGAACAGCAGGGGCTTCTGGGGGCTTCCCAAGTGTCACAACTCCAAAGTTAACTACTGCAGGCACAGGTGTAATATTTTACAGCAAAAAATCCCAACAATGACATTTTTTTTTAGTATTTCCATCTTCTGGGCTTACATTGTAAGTGTCTGGGATAGCTGACAACCAAAGGAGATGGCTATTTTGGCTGGGAATTTCAGAGGAGCTCTGAGGAGCACCATTACCAGTTATCACTGATTACAAATTCCATTGGAGCTGTAACTTTCTTACAGAACAAGGAGTTTAACAAATCACTGCAGGGAAAACGAAGTGTTGAAGTTGCAGCTCTGTGAGTACCCCTAAGAGCTGCTCCTTACCAGCTACCCGGTAAATGAGCAAAGCCTCAGTTAAGAAGTGAACTTTCTTGCGTGCAGAAAATGCTGTAGCAGCTAGAAGCAGGCAATTACTGTAAAATAACTGAGTGCCCACAGGTTCATGCCGAGGGTAATCCCAGAGTAACCCTTGCCCATATCCTTTGAAGATCCCAGCCTCTGACTGCTGCACAGGTACGTGGGCTCAGCAATGCACCAAGCTCTCAGGGACTGGGGTCAACACACCACCTTATTCTTTCACCAAAAACCTCCTTTGAAATTTTAAGCAGCAGCAGATGGTTATATCAAGGTGTGCATCACCATTTTGTAACATTCAGGGATTTTATTACCTTCTCATGAGACCATATGACTCACTCACGCCTTCCTTGGATGAGTGGTCAAACACAAGTTCAAACTCTGGAGGTGAAAACCGGTTTCACTAGTCCCCTGTTGTGCTTGGACTTGAAAGAAGAGACTTCTGCAACGTGTTAGCTTGCAGGCATAAGGGAATCCTCTTCTCCTTGTTCACAGCCTGAGAGCGAGTGCACATAGCTTCAATTTTACACTCTGCTGTTGCTGTACTGAGTGGTGCCATACAAACTGATGGTATCTGAACTCAGCAGAACATGCATTTACCTCCTGTGTGTGCTTTTATGCACATTTTGGAGTCCTGTGTGAAATGTGCTTCAATATTTGCCAACTAGCAATCTAAAGGCATCTTGGAACTTTTTCAAAGGACCACAAGCATGTACATATTTTAGTCTATGATTTGGAAGCTCCTACTATCTGAACTTGATCCATCCATATATCCTTCAAGGGGTCCCTAAAGGCTGCCACCAGCTTTGTCACACTGGGATTTATCCCTCTGGAGTGTTGTAGCCCAGAGTGGGATAGTCTGATGCTAATGGCACTCAGAAGTGCACCTGCAATGGTGATGCACTCGCCCAAAATGCATGGGGCAATGGGGCTGCCCACGTGAAGGGATTCACGTCCCCATGGGTGACACTGGGGCCAGGCTGCACAGAACACGCTACCTTAATGCTAAAACCATGGGGAATAAAGGTCAGACGTCTTTGGTGGTATGTCCCAATGAAAATACTGTTTTTAAATGGAGCATCAGTTACTCTGCCTTAGGTGAGGACAGAGGGTGAATATGTTTGTGAATGATGGTTGACCTGAAGTGCTAGCAACTGCTTCTTTCAGGCAGATGTGCACAATCCTTCCATTCCTCTCCTCCCTTCCCCCCAACACAGATATTTCAAGGTTATAAATGGGGAGAAAATCTCTGGAGAGGAAGATATTGCAAATAAAATCTAATCTATAAATGTCTTTCTTTAAAGGCACAGTCCAAGCTCTACATTTTATCTTCTTGACAAAGCAAAACAACTCAATTTTGAACTTGCTCACATTGATTTTACATCAGGGAATTCCAACAATTTCTGGGAAATTATTGATCTGAGATCAAAATCCATCCTTTTCTTTCTTTTCCTTCAAAATTCTTTTTAATCTATTGATTATAGTTGTGTGATGTGGCTTATTGACTCTGATCTAATAATGACCAAGTGCTTTGGGGCAAACCAAATAGCTTAATGGGCCACAACAGCAGAATCGATCCCTATAATGACCCAGAAATTAATTAAACTAATCATTCCCATGTAGCCACGTACGAGAAAGTCTCTAATACTGTCACCCACCTGACTACAGTACTTAAGCCCATGTAAGTTCCAGCTGCTGAAAATTTGAAGGGAACATCCATGTCTTACATCTGTAAGTGGGGTCAACACACCCTGACCCACGATGGAAACCCTGATGGCTCCAGGTCTCTGTGTAGCACAGTGAGGATTAAGCCAACTGTAAGCAATGGCAGTTTCTTGCCCTCATTTGTTCTTTTTTTTTTTTTTTTTTCTTTTCTTGGGTCAGATGGTTCACATTTATGAAAGGGCCCATTTCTCCTTGATCACTGAGAGACAGTAATCATTTCTTGCAGCGTTTACAAGTCTTGGTGCTTTTGAAATATATTTACAGTGCTTGGCTTCCTCAGTGAGCAGATCCAGATGTGGGATAAAAGCTGCAGCCCAGTGAGGGTGTGTGCTGAGTGGAGTTGTAGCTTGTTCTTCCCAGTCCAAAGGGAGAAGGCTGTGGATTAATTGTGTGTAATGACATAAACCCTTGTCAAATGGCATGCAGGAACTTGCAGGGCAAACCAGAGTCTAAAATCAGATCTGGGATGTGCTAGTGGCAGATGCAGCTTTGTCTTGGTGGGAGAGTGAAGGTGTCTTGAGGCCACATGACTGCCACCATGTGAAGTGAGTGTGTGGCAGCTGGTGGCACTGATGGGGGACTTGTTGGGACCTAAACCTTTAAGCCCAGAGGTGCTTTCCCTAGAGTAGACTCAGCCCTAGTAATGGGGCTTCACTGTTACCCTTCTGTGCTTTATCTGTCCTGCAGGGAACTGGGCTGGTGTCACCGGGCTGCTCACTTCTGGAAGCAAAAAGCAGGTTTTCAGAAGTATCCTGGTAACACAGAGCTTGATAAAATCCTCAGGATTGCTGGGAGAAGGGCTTTATTTTAACTCTTCTGGCCAGATATGGTCTCTGCCCAACATGAATGAAGAGTGAGTGATCTTGGGTTTTCTGTCTCTTGGAAGGAGCAATTGACTGTATAGGGCTCATTAATTATTGATGCACACGTGTAAGAAGGGAAATAGGGAGATTCTTTGTCTCTGTGCAGAACAGCTCTGCAGAAGGAAACAGATGCTGTATGTATCTGTTTAATCCCACCCTGGGGCAGATGCCCAAGGAATGGGCTGAGGCTCATGTCTGTCTGTCTGGTGTGCTGTAGGCACAGGCCAGCTGGCAAAGAAGTAGAAGAATAATTAAGCTTTGGATGGTCTCTTAATTCCTAAACCATCCTTGCCTACTGCTGCCTTAAACACAGGTCTGCATTTCATCTAATGCTGAAATACAAAGGTACTTATTGGAGTTTCAAAATCAGCAGCCTATCTTGAATCAAGCAGTGGGGTGCTGCTTGGGAATCCTGCTACAGTAAGGGGAGTAGGGGCAGTCCTCTGTCCTCTTGGGTTGTGTGATGTGCTCAGACAAAGAATAATACACTTGGCCAACCTCAGTTCATGAAGGTCACTGAGGGCTCCTCATTAGGAAGCAAAGATGAAAGTGCTGTTACATCCCTTAATTCAAGGGCAGTAGATGAGACTGGAATCGATTGTTCAATAACGCTGGAGATAAAAAAGCTGAGATTTCATAGTGTCTGCCCAGGACACCCAGACCAGTGCAGTGCTTCGACTGTGCTCACAGTGAGGGAAACTCTTCTGTTCACCGAGGCCTTCAGTTAAGTCCTGCTGGTCCCTGAATGCTGCTCTGTTCCTGGATGTCTGTCGTCATGCAGGTACCTCTTATGTCCCGGGGGTGTAAGTAATTTTAGAGGGGATTTTGCTTCTCAGAAAGATTAGGCAGGGCAAGGTGGGTAACCCTGGATGAATTAAAAGCAAAGGTTTTGTGCGTTTCTCTCTTCAAATATATCTTAACTCCCCTGCTACCAACAAAGGCCTGTTTTAATTTTCTTGATCATAAACATGACTCATTTTTATAAACAAAAGGAAAAATCTTATTTCTACTCCTAAGTCTTAAACTGTAATTATCAAAGCCAGTTCAAGGACTTGCCCACTTCTCACTTAGGGATAATGAGCATGGGCCCATTAAATCCCTTTTTACTTTGAAAATTCTATTCCTTAAAGACAAGAAAAAAACTGTTTCTGCTGTCCTTTAACCCTGTTTAAAAAAAATTTAGAAAATATTCAGTTTAATTTGGCGCTGATTCATTGAAGCCAATTTTATGTGAGCCATAACTTTCAGCTTTGAAGTCTCCTTTTTGGAAAAACGTGATCTACCACAGCTGTCGTACTGACATGCTCCAAGACCAATTTATGTGCCATCCTTCTGTGTCTGGCAAAGGCCGGTGTGGTGCTGTCTGTGCATTGTGGCCATAAATTTATGTATGAAAAGCTTGTTTTGTTGCTGTTTACCAGTGTTACTTTTCTCCAGGGGGTGGGAGTACATGCAAAATCACAGCAGTATTAGGAGATGGGCTTGGGTGTAACAGAAAAACGACCCAAGATTTAAGCCAAAGCCAAGAGACCAGAGCTTGTGACTTGTGGAAACCTGCCTTTGATTAAAACGCTATTTGTGCAGTGTTAGTACACATGGCTCCTCTGCCAAGTCACTTCCTTTGTTGCCAGCTTTGCAATACTGCTTTTACTGCATTGGTGTCACTGAGCTGTGCTTAATTAGCTGGAACTCCTACGTATATGCAAACTTTTGGTTGTACAGTGACGTTCCGCAGAAAGCTGGCTCGAGCAGTCTGCTCCTGAATTTATACCCTTTTTTTAGGTGATGTTAGCTAGATTCAGTTCACTTATCCGGGAAATGCAAACACTACATGTCCAAACTCTTGAATTTCTGAGTGATGACTTCAAATGAATGTGAACAAAATCATAATAAAAGTGGCTCTTGGGTCCTATGAGCAGTGGTCAATAGGAAAACACTCATCAGTCACATCCATGAATAACCAAATAATATTTCAGAAAATGCTCAAGCAAGCAGTTTAGAAGTCCCAAAGAGAAGGAGACTCTTGTTTGACTTGATATAATGAGAAGGATATTTATTTGTCCTGCTGAAATTGTGGAAAGTCTTCCTGTTCTATCAAAATGGCTATGCTGTCCTAGGAAGTCTGGTTTGGTTAGAGACAGGAGCTTATATGACAGTCTGTGACATGCAACTCTAATGGGGGTAGCTGAGATGATTACCCTGGGAAAAGATCTGGAGTCATCAGGTTCAGTACTGTGCAATTTCACTTGACTTTCTCCAATACTTTGCTTTAAAGTTGGATTTAGCCAGAAGGAAGATTTGAGGGGAGGAGTGGGGTGGTGATGGCAGAAAAGAAAGGTAGAGCAGGTTGAAGGAAAGACATCTCTGTAGGACATAGTTCATGTTTCCACGTAAAACAGGTAAAGACATCCGTACAAAATTACCAAGCAGCTGTTCCCTGCAAGCCACACTCCCTGTTGCCAGTTGTAGAGCCAGAGTCAGGGGCGAGGGGCTGTTCCCAGCCTCACAGGGCCCTATCCCAGGCTGCAGACTGGAGAAGGACTCATGAACCACCCCATAAATGAGCTGCCTGGCTGCTGCCACTGCACAGTCACCCTCTGAGATCCACCACGAAATAGAGCCAGCAAGGAGTTAAACAAAAATGCAGCAAATAATGCTTCCCTTATTTTATCTTTCTTTTCTCTTTCTTTCCCCTCCTCCTCCCATGTGCTTTTATTTTTGTCTTGAGCTAAGTAGAAATGTTGGCTGGGTTTTTTTGTTTTTTTTTTTACTTTGGCTGAGCTTATGTTGTTATTTGATTTTTATACGATCCTCAGGTACCTAATGAAATTGCCACATGCTCAAGGGAAAACAAGTTTCATAACAGAATGACAGTAAAACGTTGCTAAAATCCTTTAGGATAGAGCAAGGATTAGCAGAAGAAAACACAGAATAATGTAGACATTAGTTTAAAGACAACAAAGGGTTCCTACTCCACTGACATACCAGAATCCAACAGAAGTATTCATAATTACTAATAACAAAAGGCTGCTCTATTATGACTATTCCATTCAAACTAAAACACATGTAAAGCCTGTGTGCTAGAGAGTGTATTTTGATGATAGGTCTGGTTTAAACCTAATCTGCTGAAATACAGACAGGATAGGAACAATGCTTTCTCTAGGGATCAACAACTTTGTCCCTGAACAGACTGCCTTATGTAAACACCCATAATTCAGTTAAAATTCATGCAGACAGCTTGGATTAAAAAGAAACAAATATCAAGCAAATAAACAAAAGTCATGAGCAACAGGGGCTGGTAAAGTCATTGTGGGGAAAAGTATTCTTTGAAGCATATGCCAGTGTATACTAAATCAAGAAAATTAATATTAAACACTACAGGTCACAATATTGAACATAATGTTCCACCTTCTGAGAAAGTAGCTAGAAATCCTCCTTTCAACAGTGGACATCTTGTTTAGTGTGCTTTTTAATCTTAAAAAAAACAAACCTGAACTGATAACTTAGGTGTTCACCACTACTTTGGCCTTCACCTTCCACAACGCTGTACACAGAATAATGCTTCTTGCTTGGAGCTTGCAATGCTTGCAGCTGGCACTAATTTATTCAGCTGGGAATAAAGGTGATTTAACCAAGAAGATTCAGACAGCTGTGGTTACATGAGTTATATTTTAGGTCAGCAAGGATAGAAATTAAATTTCTCAAGTGTTTGTTCCCTTCCAGTATCTCTTAGTTCATTAAAAGGGATGAAGGTGTTGTCTCTTGGAGTTGACACAGTGACCCAGAGAAATCCTGGACTCTGCTTTGTCTATTGACTTAGGGGGGAAATTTCTTGTCCATCATGTTTTGCTTGTTTGTTTGGTTTTGGCTTTTCGTTTTGTCTTGTTTTGCTTTGGTTTTCTCTTTTCCTTGCCCTCTCACACTTGAAAAAAACCCATAGGGTGTTCCTTAAAATTTCTGCTTTTTCTGCCTGTGCCACAAGCCAGGTTTTTTGTCCTTTTTTAAGGTTCTGGGAAAGGTTGTATGTGAGAGATCCTTGAAACTCGACAGGACTGACTTCAGCCTTCTATTTTTAGGGTAGGCTTTGAAACCGTGGGGACCCTGCTTGGGTAGCCTCTGCTGCATGACAGGTCAGTTTTAATGTGGTCATTTCAAGAAATATTCCCTACCTTTAGAGGAAGGGACAGTGAGGAAAGAACTGTTCTTTCCAAGCTGGTAGAAGAACATGGGAAAAGATAACTGTGGCTTATGGCCAGGAATCTTGGGCTGAGTAACGTGCTGAGGGCAGGCTCTGGGATTCCTAAGCCAAGCAGCTGTTTGTTTTTCTTGCTGCATTCAAAGAAACCAAACTCTGTATGTTTACAAATAAATGAGGTTTTACCAGGTTCACCTGACAGGTTTCACTACCACAAAAGAGAAGTAAAATCTTACAAGGTCTGACTAATTACAGCGGTTCAGATAAAACACTTCAAAGGAGGAAAGTTTAATAACTGTTTAAGCAACTTCCTGTTTAGGCTTCTTTCCCTTTGAAAATTTCTGCCCAGTGGATTTTCATGGATTTTCCTACTTGAAACCATTGCAGTGAGCACAAACAGGCAAAACTGAACTAGCAGCCCTTGTGTAGAGGTTCATGACCTTAGCAGTGCCTATCAGTGACCTTTGGAAAGGCTCTGCTGTGACTCAAACCATAATTTATATCTTGTTTGAGAGCTCTCTGAAATAAGACTGAGAAGAAAATTGGTCTATCCTTGAATTCAAAAAGCGTTCTCTGAGGGCTTGGTATGCAGCTCAGTTTTCAGTTTCAGCACTGCTTACTTGTGTTGGAAAAGTTATTTTTGGTTGCTTTCTGTGCTTCATTATAATTCTGAAAATGACTAATTTGATGTGACATTTACTAATGTAGTATGATCAGACATAATTTGATCTTATTAACTTAGATCGTACCATATTAGCAAACATCGGATTCTATTTGAGAAATTTACACATGTTGCAAATATGGAGACACCTTGAAATCATACTATATTAGTATAATTTGTCACCCTAATGTTGTATTTGGTAAAGAATGTCAGAATATATTGCAATTTATAGCTACCTACTTAAAGATCTGCAAGGATTCAAATTGGCTGCGCTGTTGTCATATAGTTTTATCACTTTAAAAAAAAACCCCTTTCTCGATTATACAAGACCACTGCAGTCTGAATACTTGATTTCTTCCTGTTCTTTGGAAATGCTTTTGTTGCCTCGCATTTTGGTGTTAAGTTAGCTGAGTGGAATAAAGAGCTTATCTCCCCACCCCATCCACGTGTGAGGATGACCCATGTGGCCTGAGAAGTTTGCGTGAACTAGACAGCAGTAGATAATGAAGTGATGCAGCTGTATCAGCTCTAAATCATCACATTAACCTCTGTGCTGCTGCCTTTTGTTTTCCTGCTGGGCACCAACCGAGTTTTTAAAAAGGCTAAACATTTGTTGGTATTATTTATGAAGGAATGGAAAGGCCAGTTGCCTTTTACAACCTTGTGTAGTTGAGATAATAACTCTCATGTTCACTTCCATTCTGCTCTAGAGCTGTGATTTCTCTTTGCCAGCTCAGGCTGTAACTAGAAGCTTACCTCCCGCTTTCCTGTGAGAGACCCTGTATCCCTGTCTTGTCTTTTCTTTTTTCTTCTTTTTTTCCTGGTCTTGAGAAGTTCAGGGAGCATTTTTGCAATCCCACCTGAGCTAGCTGGGTGTTACTGGCAAGGAGACTTTGGGATAATTATGCAGTGGGTTGAACATCCCTACAAAAGGAAGTGCTTCTATTAAAAAGTGGAAGAGGGCACGAGCCGTGTCTCAACAGCCCTGGAGCTGAACTTTTCCAGATGCTTTTCCCCCAGTCTAGATGCATTATGGTGCCATTACAGTAGAAAAGAGGTTTTGTAGGTGGAGAGAGGGTACTCTCAGGCACATGGTGTAACGCTTGGGGATGGTCCTGTGCAGGACTGAGGGTTGGACTTGCTGATCCTTGTGGGTCCCTTCCAACTGAGCATATTCTGTGAAGACTGTGAACACCCAAGTCTCACTGCCCAGCTGCCACAGTGAGTGCTGGGTTTGGGTATGTGGTGGGACAGGAGGGATTGGGTTACGGGCTTAGCACCAAAGCAGCTGGTGCAAATTGTTTCCCATCTGCGGTGGGAAGAATTAAAAGAAGCAGTTAAAAATAGAAATAAAAGGAGCAGTTAAAAACTTTGCTGTAAGAACTCCAGTTCTGACTGCCATGATACACTGGCATCTGCTGCGCTGGGATGAGCCAGAATGTGCTGTGCACACACTAAACCCCAAACCTCCAGCTGGGCCTTGCTGAATTCAAAGGGAGATGCTTGTGCACACCTGGCTGTATGAGCATGGCAGGGTGAGGGCTCAAGCTTAAGCCTTAAACTTCAGACTGCAGGGCATGAGTGACATGTGGTATTTTGACTTTTTTTTGTCTGTCAGAACAGAAGCTGTCGAAAAAGCTTTTATTTTTCCATATTCCAAAATCTTTTTGATTTGGATGTCAGGTTACCCCTTTGATGTAACTTTTGCAAAAACCCTCTATAAGGTTATCTGAAAATCCTCACTAAACTAGTACAATTGTACTGGACAAAAAACTGAGCAGAACTCTACAACAAAAAGGGTGTTTGAGCTCTTCTCATTGACCATGAGTTTGAAATAATATATTCAGTTTTAACCATACAATGATTCTGATGCAAAACTGATAATGTTGCAGCTTTCCCAATGGATTATTCTCTTTTGTGTTATTTTTTCATGCTCTATTTGTAAAATAACAATCAAAAGCAATTCCAGGCTCTGAATTCCTTTTGTTTCCACCACATTGTTCCAAACATTGAGCAAATCCAGCTAGTTGTCAGCTTGAGTTTCTGTTACTCTGATGTTTTACATCTCTGAAGACAACACTGCCTCCTGCTCTGCTCTTCAGATATTTTAGAAATGTGACGCTGGAGTTTTATTTTGATAGATGGGAATATGTGGGGCTTTTGTCAGGTGATTCCTGTGTTTCCAAGTATGCCCTAAAAATAAGTAAGAGATCTCAAATCTAAACTGCCTTCACTATGTTGTTCAGTGATGCAGACATGTTAAGGAGCTGCTGGTACAGAAGACCTTTCTCATTTCATCACACAGTCACACATAGAATATCTCAGGCATTTTGCCCATTGTGAATTCCACAGATGATCAGAAATTGGCAAGAACTTGCCTCTGACTTACACCAGTTCTCCCAGTTTTCATTTCAGAAGAACCTTGCTTTTATTCTTTCTGACTTTGCCTTATATATCTCTATCTACAGCCTTTACAGGTGTTGTGCTTGCGTGATGCTTCAATCTTTGTGTGTATTTTAGGTGGATTGGCTATTTCAATTTAGATCAAAATGCGCTGTTTTCATTAGGAGCTTTGTTGAGGTTAAGTTTTATCCACTTCTTGCATTGCTTTTTAAGATAACAGGGCTGGTACATGTGTAAGTGTGGACAAACATTCAGAGTGTCAGCTACAGCCCAGGTAACAGTAACTAACAGGGACAGAAGTTCAGGGGGAATGTCACTAGGTTTTTGTTTTAGATGTTCTTCCTCTAGTGTTGTGGATAATAACTTCATGTGTTTGCATACAAACAAACACAATAAACATTTATAAATATAATGCTTAGTATCCACTATGAATTTGTAATTCCATTGAGGGCATGTTTATTTCCAGTCACTTGGATTCAACATTTCTCAGAGTATCAAAGAAGTGGAGGCTGCAACATGTGTTGAAGTCTCAAGGTTTGGCTCATCCTTTAGGCTTCAGTTTCTGTGGGTCCCTGAAACCCTACAGGAAACCCTACAGCATGATTCTTTCATTGGAAGGCGTGGGAAGCAGAAGGTAGGGGTTGTATTTTGGGATTTTTTTCCTAATGAAATGAATTCTTTGGTCTGGTGGAAGAGTAACAGTGTGCTTTGAGAAGTGTGATCTGTCTGAGCTCACTGTGGAGGGTTAGTGCAGCCAAGGCTAAATTGTTCTCCTGTCCTGGAGTTAATGTTTGACTAAAGTAACCAGAAACCAAAATGGTTTTAGCCATTCTTTAACTTGCTCTGTGTCAGCTTTCCAAGTTTATAAGGCTCATTCTGTGAGATCCATAAAACTCTATTGGAAACTTTTTTCAGGAAAATTCGCTGTTGAGGGAGTAATTGGTCCAGATGTTAAAAAGGTTGTTTGGGGGTTGAGTAGTATCAGATCAAGTCAAGCCACATAATAATTCTGCACTGTTAATGAAATGTAAAAGAAAGCAAATTATGAATTATGAACATAAAGAAAAGCTCATGTTTTGTGGGTTTTTTTTTGTAAAATAATAGGAGTGCCCCAATAATTTCATCGTGGGATTAATAGTTCATCTGTTAATAGTTCAAGGGAGGGAGAATATTCACACAGTATTATGTTTTATGCTGGTATTCCATCATTCCTTTTGGCTGTGACCTGCTATTAAATACAAAACAGGTGTTGAGATGGAGTTAGGTCTTCAGATTACACAGACATGTGGACTATTAATTGAACTTTGTATAACCAAACTTCTATAGATTCATATTTAAATAATGCTATTAGTGACCATTTAAATACCATTTCAAATAGAATCCAACCCATACATGATACATGTCAATGAGCAGGCAGGGCTGGGATTTGGTAATGAATTATATATATTAAATGGGTAGCCACGTGGAACAGTTCTGAATAACAAAATCCCTGCTTGGGGCTGTGATTCTTTGTCCTGTGCTGCACACAAAAGTGACTTCAACTAAAATTCACTCTCTCAAAAATAAATATAAGATGATGGGTCAGAATATTTCTTTTAAATCCAGTGTTTGCTTTTGAGCAAGGGTGTAATGTTAACTGCCTCACCTGGTAAAAATCTTAATTATCATCTATGTGGAAAGGTATGAGCAGTGTAATAAAAACCTACTGGCAAATTCTCCTGAGGTCATTTGCATGGATCTTCAATCTTCAGGTTAGGAAATGAAATTCCTTTCTGCTTCATGCTGTGGTGTGTGAGCAGAGTCCTCTTCCCCCACAACTACACCCTTAATAAGTGCTGTAACATGTTCCAACAGTGCACTGGTTACTGGTGGCAGCAGCAATGGCGCAAAGTTGAGAAGGATTTGTGTAGTCCTGCACCCAGCTGACCCTACTCCTACCTGCTCGTACCCAGACCTGCACTCAAATGCATCTTCTGGTGAGGTGGGAACAGTGCCCTGCAATGCCATTTGTGTGGGGTGGTGTTCCACCAGCCATTGGCAGTCTCTTGGATTAAGGGTTTCAAGCTCCCTTCTATTGTTAACTTTAAAAATACCAAATGGGGACTCGTTGGTGAGGGAGGGAGCACCATTCCCCTTGGGGTGCACAGGGAGGGAAACCCTGGAGGAGAGGAGTTGCTGATGGGTAGAGATTAAACCCCCCTGATGCCAACACCTATACAAGAGAGTAAATACAAAAGCAAACCAGGTTGAATCTGCCCTCTCTAGAATTATAGGATTCTGTTTCTACACCCCAGTTTCTCCAGTTCCTTTCCTCATTTCTGCTTCTTTTCGAACGTCACTAACTGTTAAGGAAAGTGGGGGAGGAACTCCAATTCATTTTGATGTAATTAATTAATTCCAAACCCTACAGAAAAGTCAATGGAGCTTTATGGGCTTATTTCTTCTTTTGAAGCTGCATTTGCTCAGATAAGTTTTGTATTCCTCCTGCCAGGCAAGGCACTGGAAGGCTCCATTCCTTCGTAGTGCTGCAATCTTCTAACAGTTCTTCATTGCCCTTAGTACTTTGAAAATGGACTACTATTTTCTGAGCAAAAGAAATCAGAATCTTTGTTTGAAAACTGCAGTTTCCTTACAGTAAAAGTTCTGCTTTGCCCCAACAGAATTCTAGTTGCATAAAGTTGTTGTTGAGGAGAAAGGTGGTTAATTGTTCCTGTACACAGTGGATAAACATGGAGATGTTACAAGAGATCAGAGCAAGTTCAGGTTAGGCAGAGGAAAAGCACCCTTTGCAGGAAGGGTTTGCCAAGGGCAGTCGTGTCCTACTGAAGCTGTGGAGCCTCTCTCCCTGGAAGCAGTTAATATTAGATCGCAGATGATGTGTGATTGATGCTGGATCTGTATGACCTCTGTGACCTCTCCAGGTTCCTTATGGCCCTGTGATTCTGCTTTCTAGCAGTGAAGCAGAAACGTGGATGAAAGTTTTCAAGCAGCACAGACATTGACTTTACCCTCCAAGGTCATGGGCAATGAAATATGGAGCACCGGACCAGAAGGGATCCCCTTCATCACTGTGTCCAATTCCCTGCAGTTGAAACTCTGGGTTATTTAATCCCTTTTGTGATCTTTATAGAGTTGATCTCTAAATATAGTTAGTGTCTGTGTTGGATATGTTTAAGACAGATGATTGCTGAGGTAGTAGAAATGTGTATAATATCTATTCACTGGTCACTATGCTGATGATAGCAGAATTACTGCCGTAAGTGTTACTTTTCACATGCAAATGTCTAATTCTTTGCTTTATCACAGGAGCTTTAAAATACAGTGAACTAGTCAATGTATTCTCCTTTTAGAAAAGTACATGATGATAAATGCTATCACTTGAAATTATTTTTTTAAAAATCACTACAGTTGGAAAGAATTAAATTTGATTCCACCTAATCGCAGATGTTTAATATTATGCAAGTGGAGCTTTTCATCGGTGCAAGCTTTTTACTTTTATGGAGCACTTTCACTAAAATATATCTAATATAGATATTGAAAACATATTTTTCATATGTAGATTTTCTTACCTGAAGGTATTAGAAGATAAGTCGTTTTGGATTAATGGAGCAAAGTAAAATGCATCATTACCTATGTCACACCATAAGGCTGGAGAAAAACATGCTTAGGGTTTTTTGATGCTCTGATTTCAGTGAATTCTTTTCAGCTAGAGCATCCTTGTTTGTTAGAAGTTGAGTGAAGGAAGGAGGATCATGGGAAGCCTATTCTACCAAGGACAAGGTAAAGATCATTGTGGCACTCTCCATGGATTAATCCATTAGTCTCTATTCTTCATGTTTCCAGGACATGAATGCTACAATCCATTTTAATGAGAATTGTGTTTCAAGTAGTGTCTATCTAACAGGAATTTTTGGCATGGAAAGAGTTCACGTGTCTCTTGTGAGCAGCAAGATCTCTTCCATTTTAGCAGTAACTACATTCAGAAGCTGCGGCCCATCTTAATTTGAATTCAAAGCTGAGAGGTAGGTCCTGATCAAAATTAAATTGCTTTTCTGAATGAATGACAGTTGTAACCATTATTTAGTCCTGAAATTGGCTGGTTCATTCAGGGAAATTAAGGCCTAAAAGAGGCATCTGTAGAATCACTCCAGGAAACTGAACATCCTCCCTCTGGGGAAAAAAAAGAAAGTGAAAGTGTTGATGGCAAGATAATTGAATAAATATAAAATCACATTTCTGATTTGAAATTAGATTTGATTGTTTTGATCTAGAAAGCTGGTTTGTCTTATAGCCTTTCCTACATGAACACTGTCTTGAGCTATTTTTCTGCTCACATAGGCCATCACAATAATATCCAAGTAATTAAAATGTTATTCATTTAGCCTTAATGATATATTTCGAAAATTAGCTTCTTTCTCATGTGTGGCAAACTGAGTCATAGAGAACTAAAATGTTCTGGTCACAGCTGTATTAGATCTGTGCAAGAGCTGCAGATCTTTCAAAGCCTGGTGTGTGAGTGTGGATATGTGAAAAATAAATGTAGTTCAAAGCCAAGTGGGTTGCTAAAAAAAAATTCGATCCTCATTTCTGTCCTGACTCTTTCCACTTGCTGCTTCTAATCCTAATTTCCACTCTCTACTCCTAATCCAAGAGTCAGAAGACAAGAAGGGTTAGAGGTTTTGTTGAGGTATTTTGAGTGCTGTAAATAACTCAGAACTTTATTTCTATGCTGTTCGTGCACACTCATGGGATGGGAACCACTAAAAATAATAGTGAGAGTGATGATGAGCTTCTGGGATGACTACAAGAATTGTGATGAAGCTTGACTGTGTTCTAGATGCCAGCAAAGATTTACAAAGGTAGCCCTTGAACTGTATTTGCTCCACGTGATTATTTTGTGGTATATCCTGAACTCCTGCCCACATCGTGGTCATATTGTCTTTGAAGGCCAGAATTTCTGCCCTGCTGTGTCATGGCTGCAGAGAGACAAGTACAGGACTGTCCTCCACCCTGCCACTTCTGGGCTATTGTTCTATTGGCTCAGGAAAGTTAAGGATTTTCAACAGACAATCCTGTGTGACGTGTCTGTACTTCGATGAAACATTCATTTGAAGACATTGGTGAAGGACTGGAAAGAGATGTTCGTATTCACATCTACCCACAGCACTGCTTTGATGTGTGCACTTTTTCGGGGTGAACTGAACACAGGTTGGAGTGCCTTGCAGTGGTTGAGAGCAAGGGCAGAGTCATTGCTGGTGTTTAATAATTAGTGTTGATTCACTTGGCACAAAGAGCTCGTGTGGCTGCCCAGGGATTGGGTAACAAAGCCTCCAGGAATTAGCCTTTACCTCTCTTCTTCTTCTTGATGAAAATGGTGCTTTTGCATCTCAGATCATGGAAAACATTCTCAGCAGAGCTTTAATGCCTTTGGGGGCCAAGGCAAGTATGTGAGCCCTGCAAAACTTGCCTCTGTCTGGTAACTGACCTCCACACAGCGTGAGGGAGGCTTGTGGAAGGAAATTGAGAAACACTTTGCAGATGGTTTGCTAAAACCAAGCCAATTCCCTGAAACCAAGCTGCTGCAGAATGACAGCTCTCAAGGTCATACCAAAGACATGCGAAACGGCATGGAAATAAACCCAAACTGTCATCTGACAGGTTGTGCAGGAAGCTCCAGTTGTGTAAGAAACCCAAGATAATACAATACTTTCCATAAAGCAGAAAACCTTCAAAAGCAAAGCTTCTGAAATAATCTCTTCCTCTCTGCTGTTCTTCTCCTTTCTGCTCTCATTTCAGTAGCCAGTAGATGATATGTTACCCACTGGCTTCAAACTACTTCAGGGATCCCTGTGATGAAGGGCAGACATTCCCACAGCAATTCTGGAGGTTTGAGCAGAGCTTGTTCACTCTGACGCTTTTCTTCAAGGCTTTTCTCTCTTTCCCTGTGGCAGTCCTTTGCCTGGTGCTCTTGCAGGGAGAGTCTGCTCTTAGTATGTTTACTGATTTCCAGCTTTTCCACTGGCAGCTCATATTCAGCCAGAATTTCGTATTAGTTCAGCAACCCACAGCAAAAGGAAAGGCCCATGTTATTGGAATATGATAATAGCCCTGTGCACAGGCTTGCAAAATTTGCTGTAGCTGCTGTTGCCTAAAATCTCTAAACTTTTTATGCATAGCCTAACCCAGAAGGATAAAAAATACATCCATCCTCAGAGCTGTTAAAGGCTAGATTGGAGAAACATCTGCTAGGAACAGATTTTGATGTTGACCTGGGGTTGAGGACACATATTAGGTGACTTCTCAAGCACTAGTGTTCCAGGCTTTCACGTTTCTTCACAGGGGAACAAAGCAAGGACAGTGGTGTTGGTGGTGTAAATAGGTTTTTCTCACTTACCTCCGTGTATGACTGTAGAGCCCTTCCCTCAACTGCTGTTAAACATCAGCCCCCAGCTTTTCTCCCATGCCCTGACTGAAAGTGCAAATAAAGCCAAGCAATCTCCTGATTACTAAACCTAGCCTTTGGGCAAGGGAGTGTGGTGTCATGCTGTCTGCAGACTTGCCCCTTTGTGTCTGGTGGCATTTCCTCCATGTCCCTATTCCATCTGGGAAAACTGGTCGTGTTTGTCCAGAACTGCTCCCACCCTCCTCAGCACAGAGCCCCACAGTGCCAAAGAGGAGGCTGGGCAGCTGCCCCCCGTCGTTCCTCAGGTCTTCTGGGAGAGAGCAGCTCTCTACGCTAGGATGATGGTGCACAGTATGGCATACAAATATAAAATTAGCTTGAGGACCTGCTTCAGTGTGCCTCCAGAGAATGAGGACAGGTCTGTGGGACTGGTGGGGGCAGCAAGATGTCCTCTGCAATGTCTGTGAGAGTACTGCTTCCTTGGGAGGGCAAATGAGTGGGAGCAGAGGAATTAGGAATATCCTTTCATGAGGAAATTAAAGGCAGCAGTGTTTTAGCCAAATAAACTGAGAACAGGGCAAGCCAAAGTTGTGCAGGATGCCCAGAGACACAGGAACCAGATGCAGTTACCATCATGCTGAAACCAGCAGCCGGCACAGCTCCCTCTGGATGTGTGCTGGGTTGGGTCAGTGGTGTTTTGAAGACCATGGTATGGCTGCGTGAGACTATGTGGAGGGCAGTGGAAATTGGCCCTGTTGGGTTTTGTGCTCTGATTACTGTCCAGCCTTAGGCAAAGCCAGGATGTCAGACTGAGATGGGGAAGGGAAGCCTGTGAGTACTGGCAGAAAGGCTCTTCTATGCTTGCCCTGGTGCCCTGAGTCATCTTGATGTTCATGCTGCTGTGTTCAGCTGTTGGAGCTTAGGGTTGTGTGAATGCAGCACAGTTTATCCTGGGAGGAAAAATGCATTATTGTTAGCCTATTATTGATTTTTTTTAATTATAGTAACTGATCTAGTACTAACTTTGCAGTGGAGCTGTAACTTGTGAGTTAGCAGCTGGAGACAATGCTGACTCAAAGATGCAGCCATGTGAGACACTGAATGGAATTTTTATTTCTTAATAGATCACCAGTGATTTGAATGGTGGTGACAAGTAACTGATTCACCTGGCTGAATTCATGGAATTGCTGAGAAACTAAAGCTATTCTATAAAGTAAAGGGATTTTCCCTTAATGAATATCCCAGTGATTCACGTGTAATTATTTCAACTTTCTAAATTGTAAATTATACCGCTACAAATTCATGCTTTCTAGTTATACAGGAGCTCCATGATATTTTAGAGTGCATCAGCTCCCTTGAAAATCCCTCACACGTTCCTGTGCAATTTATTCTCCTGTTCTCTGTAATGAGTTAATCTATTTTGAATGAAGTTGAGTTGCTTGCCGTATGACTATGCTGTAAAAGCTGCTTCCAGTTCCCATATCAGCTGGCTGGCACGGCCCCACAACCATTTCCACAGCATTACTGCTGCTTCATGCTCAGGTCTGCACAGGAATACGTGTGTAGGTTTTACCTCACTGGGATTGTTAAGAACAAAGAAAGACAAACCTGACAGTTGGTCTTCAAAGCTTTGCCAGCTTGGGGAATACCTGCATGTACAACTGCCTTTGAAATCCTTGCTGGAGTCATTTAGCATTTGGCAC
The DNA here is from genome assembly GCA_013399855.1 of Oxyruncus cristatus. Lineage (NCBI taxonomy): Eukaryota > Metazoa > Chordata > Aves > Passeriformes > Cotingidae > Oxyruncus > Oxyruncus cristatus. The sequence continues at coordinate 1,206,207 of VXAY01005276.1, read as the reverse complement.
TGCCCAGCCACAGAACAGGCTCCCATCACACTCCCTGCCTCCCAGACCCACAAGTCCTGCTCTGTAGATTCTGCATCATTTGAGTCTAAGGAAATCTTTCCTATTGACATCTGGGGGGCAAAGGGGACTTATTCAAAGGTCACCATCTAGAGCAAATCCAGGCTCCCAGGCCGGTGATGTATGTGCTGCATCCTTGATGTCCTTGTTATTGGAAAATGATGAGAAACTGAGGTAAATGACACAGACCCTGTTGTCCTACCTGTAAGGCATGTAGGGTTCTCGGAATATATAAGCATTTCTGCTAATGATAAGCCATCATTCTAAATGCTGCAAACAGCTGCAGGTGCTTTATTATTCAAGGCAAATCATTGCCTTCATTTGTTTCCATCAGAAGCCGACTTAGAGAGCACATCTCTGAGGAAGGGAAATGAAATAAGTGACTCTTTTGACAAGAATTACACATTACTGTAGCTTTGGCATTATCAAGATCTGGTTTATCAGTGTAACAAGGTTATGTGGTTTTAATATCAGATTGAGTCATATTTAGTTTGGAGGCAGTATTTTTGAGAAACATGAAGAAGGAAAAGACAGTGATACAGGGGAAAAAGAACTGGAAAACTTTCTAGCAGCACTTAATGAATAAAAAAGGTTCCTTGCTTTTGAAACTAGAAAATCAAATAATGGCCACAGGTTTCACTGTCAGATGCTTAAACTAGCATTTGGTCTGACACATCTACTGGAGTTCATAAAACACAATTCCAGGTCAACAATTTGCAGAAGGTTTGTGTTCAGCTCAGCCTTCATTCGTGCGCTGAAGTGTTTTGCTCAGTCCTGGCCTGCAGTTTGATTTCTAGCTCCCATCTTTACCAGGTACCAAGTGCCTCGAATACCCCGGTGAATAGCAATTAATGACACTCAACTACTTCAAATGCTGGGATAAATTGCAGCATCTCCCAAAAGTGGCTATTAGAGCTAATCAGAAAATGCTGTACTTCCTGCAGAAAATGTCAACTCCTTGTTTTTGTAAACCAAAAGCAATCAGAAGAAGTTCTCTCTCCAAGGAAAGCTCCTTTAAAAGAAAACTGCATACTTCTCATAAATATTCACTCTGGTCAAACCCCCAGATTTCTGTCAGAAGGTTTTTGGCTGGGTTTAATGGTTATTGCTAATACTGCCAAATACTGTGATCCGGTTGCAAGGAATTTTAATGGAGGTTCATTTTAAGAACTGTATCCCCAAGAACTGACTCTGAGGTTAAGAATATTATGGCTTGTGAGATTTTGGGAAAAGTATTGCAAAGCAGAATATCAGTTTTTTGAAAGGATGACACTATAAAAATCTCCTGAGGCTTAAAATTTATGACCATCTACACCACAGGAGAGTTGAGTAAAAGGCAATATCAGTGCAAGCAAATCAAATGTGATTGTTTCCCTGAACTTGAACCAGATTTAGATGTTTTTCAGATTTTGCATGAGTTCAGCTCTTATTTTGTTAAAATTGTGAAGTTAAATGAATTTGAAGATTTCCTGCCTGTGAATTTGGTGTACAGAAGTGAAGTATAGAAGTGAAGTGCATAAGCAGGTGCTGCTGTTGAGCACTACATTCTTGGAAAGTGCTGCAGCTTTTATTTTATACTAAAGGAGTTAAAAATAAATGTTATAATGGTGTCAACAAATCTCTTCAGCTGTTTCTGAAATCCAGCCATTTGCCCTATTCGATTTCTATGGTATATTTTTATTGCTTCATACTGGGCATCCAGAGAGTATAACTGTATTCTTATTTAGTGTCATTAATATTTTTAATTACTTATGGGATATTTAATTGTTAGTGAGTTTTGCCTCTCAGTGACATTTCTAGAACAAGTTAGGTTAAATTTGCAAAAGGTGCAGTTGATTGTAATTAAGCTTACTGAGAATTCCATTTTACAACATAAAACAATATGACATTGCATGCTGTTGCAGAAATAAAATTACACACTTCAAAAATTACTCTGAATAAGGCAAGTACTCAAACTTTCTGGAAGCTGTAATTATAAGGGAGATGTTTATTTGTCCATTTTATCTGACTATTTTCTGGGGACAAAACAAACAACTAAGTGTTCCTTTCAGCTTGTAAACCAATCCAGAAGTCTCAGCCCTCACCTCTGGCTTAAACTACAAAAGGAATAGTAGTAGTGTAAATGGGAGTAAAGTTTCACCGGTATTTTGTTGAACTATTTGATATGTGATGTTGTTTGACCCAATTGCTGGGTAATATAAGCTTGAAAGGTTGGTTTTTCAAAAAAAAAATCTGCATCAATGACACTGCCTTCACACACAGATCTGCTTGGCAGAAGGGCAGTAGCTTTAGTCCAAGTTTTTTATTGAATATGCCAAAAATTCACCAAAGCCAGCAGCTCTGAAAAGCAGTTGCCGGCGGAGAATGACACCATAAAGTGCGCAAAGAGAGGAGGGTGTCTGAGTGGGGACAGCCACATCTCCTCAGCAGCCTGGAGAAGGTTGCTGTGGAATTCATATGCTTTTGTACCAGGCAATTATCAGTCATTTTGGGCATGGCTGGGCGAGCCGGAGCGGTTCTTTGCTGCCAGCGTTGAGCACTAATCTCCTGTTGGAGCCCAGCCCTGAGGGTCCGGGCTGGGCTTTCAGGGCGGGGGGCACAGTGCAGCCGCTCTGAATGCAGCCCAGGATGCGACAACGTGGCTGTTTGTTTGGGGTTTACGGTTCTTCCTATCGTCTGCCTGCTTCCAGATGTCAAAGTGGAAATTCTGCTGCGTGGTCCTTAGCAATGGTCTGGGGAAAAAAAGGGATTTTTGGGAGGAGGGGGAAAAGGGAGGCGGTATCACTTTTTAAAGCTCAGATTCCCCTGGCCAAAAACTACCTATTTCCTGCAGTGCCATAAAATACTTCTAATCAAATGAGCTTTGAGCCAGCTCAACTTCTGTCCAGCTAGTTTCTGGCTAAATGAAAATTAATTCACTCCCAGTTTTGTCTTTCTGTCCCTCTGATGTGTGAGTTGACCCTGATTGCAGCAAAGGGATTATTTATTCCTAGGTGTTCACTGCATAGATCTTGTAAATAAAGCTTGTAAATTATTTGATTTGACTATTTGCTTCCTGTGAGATGTGGGTGTATTATTGTGTTTAATCAGAGCATGCTTGGAAGCAGAAGTATGTTTCATGAATAATGGCTTTATTCAAATATAATGAATACAATTCACCTGAATTCGGTGAATTTTGGATTAGGTCTGAAGTAAATGGCACGCAGAAAGGATTGGTGAGAATCTATTTCAGTGAGTACATTTCTCATTTTTTATTCACCTCAAGATACTGTGGTATCTTACACCTTCTCAGAACCAGGCACACCTTTAATTTTGCTACTGGATTTCAAATGTAATGTGAAGTCAAATCAGTCAAAAATTTGGAGTACAGAATTTAATATGGTCCAACAGGAAAGGCTGCTGCTTAATAGCAGAGCATGTTTTGGGGCCCTTTTGTCTGAGTCATCATATGGGTAAATGCACAACAGTGAGAAATATTTAGAGGGGGTTCCTTAGAGTACATAAATTAGTCTCCTTGGCAGGATGAAAAAAGTGACATTGCTCTGCCTCAAGGAGCACTGTGCACTCGGTTTTCAGTTGGTTGAGACTTTGGCAGACTTCTACCAGCTGGAGGAAGTTCATTAATTGTCTGTCTTCTTGGACCAGAGTTTCCTATGGAAGGTAGCCAGAAAGGCTGGTGAGAAACAGGGGTTTTTCTTAAGGTCAGAACTGAATGCTCTTATGAAAGCCTAGTGTGGCCCTTTTGTTTGGCTGATTCCTCATTCCAGTGATTTGTTTGCTGTTGTCTCATGGAGAACAGGCGTGTGTGATTCTACCATAAATATTTTTTAGCCTTAGGAGGGTAAGGCAGGGATTTCTGGCCATGCCTTCAGCGTGGTGGTGGAGAACATGAGCTTCAGCAATATAATCCAGCCTAAAGTGCTCCGATTTGGTTACAGTCTGGTAGAATATACTTTAGCTTGGGGTAGGACAGGATTTGTCTTGTTTTTCTGTTTTTTCACATCAGATGTGTGCACATGCAGACAGTCTTTTTAATCTCAAAACCGTGGCCAACTTATGGTGGCTCTGCAGGGAAATTAGCAGGGCTAAGACGGATGGAAGAAGGACTGAGGGTGAAAAGAAAATGAGACCAGTAGCTGGGATACAAGGAAGTGAGTAAGTCTAGGGGGACTTTTGAATTTGTTCAGAGGTTCAGGTAGAGCAGCTGTTTTCTGCACTTGCTCAACCTCCCCCTCTTTACCAGCCTTGGAGCCACAGAGAAAAGCAGTGCATATAGGGCTACTAAAGAAATAGGGTCAGGAAACAGGGAAAACCTGCCTGTGTGCTGGTGTTCTCTCTGACATCTGGGCTGCAGAGTGCTTTGGATACTGGCTGAAAATATTTATAGCAGAGGGTAGAGACCCTGCAGACAATGTAGGGAGTGCTTCCTGTGGATAGCTGCCCTCCTTTCCACTGGAATTTGGATCGTTTTCTTCTCTGATAATTTTTATTATTATTATTATTTTCAGAAGCGTTAGCGGCACATGCAGCTAACATGTTACAAGTAACAAGCTGCCTGTTAGTAGATTTCAATTTTAAAAAAGTCAGTTTCGCTTTACAGGAATTAAACTTTCTTAAAATACTACTGCCTAGCATGCAGGATATGAAACACTATTCTGGATAATGTGCTTTTCTTCATCCCTGTTGGTCACTAAGGAAATTACTGCCTCTTCCTAGGTAGTGGTTTCCCGTTTAGAGTAGACATGTTTGGAAATAAGTAGGGTCTTGGTGTCCATGGGGACTGTTTGAAATGACAGCCTGTGCTTCAGACATGCTGAGTTCATCCATGGCAGGTATTGCCTGCAGAGGTGATAAATCAGTTCCCACAACGTGGGGTGTGAGGAGAGCTTGCTCTGGATCCTGAGGCCAGTTCTTCTGTGCACTGTGCTGGCTAATTTTTTTNTTTTTTTTTTTTTTTTTAAATTTCTCACACTCCTGGGTCTTAATTTCTATAAACAAGTGGATTTATTCCCAGAATGCACATTACAGGAATTCAGCAAATAAAGCAGCGTTTTAATGTGAGGAATGCAGACCTATCAAAAGATTCCATGTGTGAATGGAAAGGAATCTTTGAACTCCTTTCCAGAGGCAACAAACACTCCTTATTCCTTAGGAAACTACCACAGCTGGAGTAAACCTGATCTCACTGAAATAAATGGACGTTTTGCTATTGGCTTTGCCAGCAACATCTTCCTTTTCTCTATTTTTACATCTGGGATACAGTAGAGAGAAAACTTTGGGGTATGATACTCTGAGGTTTTATCCTTTTTCTAGGGAGATTTTGCACTGACTTATGCCACAGATTAAAAATGTCGTGGCAAAGCACGGTCTCAGTCAACGGTTTTAATGATACGTGATTATTCATAGCTTTTTGAAAATGTCATAAGTAGTTCCACTTCACATGCTAACATATGCTTTCTAAACCAATACCAACGAAATGTCTTGATTCTCAGTTTCTTACAGTAGAGTTACAGGTTCCTGAGTTATGAAGGAAACAATATTTAAGACATGGGGAACAGCACAAGTGTAAAGAGATTTTTTTAATCATTAAATAAATGTAGATATCTATATCTTCAAAGCTGTTGTCCCAGGATCTTATATCTATACTGCTTATATCTATACTGCTTTAACTACTCTGATCTGAAAAATGTCTATTTTGCTTTTCAATATGAAGTGCTGTAGAGATTTTAAGTGTAACAGGTCTCTCTCCTTAAATGTTACAACAAGCAGAACACTGACGAAAAATGCTGCATTAATGGATCCAAAATAAATGTAGGGTCTAAAGGGAAGGTGTGGTTGTCACTGTCATTGGTATGAGTTACCTCAAGCTGTATGCCAGGGGTGCCAAGTAATACTCCTTACACCATGCTCAGATTTTTCTAAAACAAACTGTCATCTCTGAACTAAAGATTACTCCTGTCATCTGCTATATATAATAAAGGAGGGTGACAGCAGTCAGACTGTTACAGAATGATGAGCTGGGAGGGAGAAATACTGCTGAAAATCACCTGTGTGGCACTGACACTTGAACCCTTTTTGTTTGAAAGACAGTCCATCAGAGATGGAGACAAGTAGGTGGGAGGGACGTGGGGCTGTGCGGTCGCTCCTGAAGAGCTCCGTAATTCCACCTCCTGGGAACTGAGGATGATGAATTAAATGTCACCAGTTGCATGCAATACACAGTCAGGAGTGCCAAAAAAGAGCTGCTGAATGATCTAATCACTCCCAGGGGCCAAGAGAGACTCAGCATCAAACTGCACCCTGGAGGGGGAACCAAGCCGAGATCACCCATTGCTAAATGTGTAGAAGAGAGAATTTAATCTCCTGGTCAAATATTTTGCCGCACAATTCAGGGAGCACCAGAGTTTCTAAATTGCTTAGTTTGGACCAGGATTTTTTCTGGTTGCTGCACTTAGAGAGTCATCTCCACGTGCTTGCCTTCCACAGTAACTTCTTTCTTGTGGGATTGAGACTTGCTGAGTTTAGCAATGATGAAACTGAAATGCTTTTTTTGTGTAACACAAATAATAAACATAGAACCAGCTTCAACAGCCTTTAGGGCAGTTGTGCTGTATCACAGTTATATTGTTTATATTAAAATCTCAGTGCTTTCTGCAGGGATAGCATCCCAGAACAACCCTGTGGAAAATACCTCTCTTCGTCTGTCTCGTCACGGTAAATTATAGTAAGAGAAGGTGTTTCTATTTGATGAAAAAATACCTTGCCAAGCCTAAGAAAGAGGTAAAAATACAGCACCAGCAGTCCCATAGCCTTTAACTAAATTTCCTAGGGAAAAAGTATAGGTGACAGTGCACTGGCATTTGGAGAGTAGGATTTTGCATATGCCAACTCATTATTCATTCCTGTTATAAAGCATGGACAGTGACTGCTGGAGAGCTGCAGGGGGAAGAACACCACTGATATTCAGGATGTTTATAAATAGTGTGACTACCTGCAGTTGATGCACCGAGCTCCTGAGAATTGCTCCATGTGTTTCAGCCTAATTAAATGCAAGGGTGTCTTTTTTATATTTTCAGTGCAGGTTCTGCTAAGGAGTCTTGTGACAACCACTGTGATGTAAGGGTTAGATGTCTAGATGCTGGGAAATAGATATGTAAGCCCCAGTTACATAAGCCTTTAGAAAGGTTACATTTCATTGCTTTTCACATTTCATCTAGTTCTTACTGTGGAAGGACTGTACTATAGAAGAATCATTATGCAGATCAAGAAACATGAACATGTTGCTATCACGGGAGGAAAAATATAAATAATTAAGTCTTGTGCTACCTCTTTCACAGCCCTAATCTCATTAATATAAAGCAATTTTAGAGATGGAGAAGAGCTGATAACAGCATTGGACTCGTGAGATATTTCTGTTTTCCATCCATCAGGCAGGTAATTGTGGGAGTTATGACTTTGTTAGGCAGAAATGTACAGCTCTAAAGAACCGATAACTGAGCATCTCTGCTCAGCAGACAATGGAGCAGCATCCAGTAATTGAATACATCAATAAGCTTTCACATCTCGTATAACTTCAGTGCCCTGGACAGGATGGCATTAGACATAATCATATTTTGATCAGGAGAAAATAGAAGTTGGATGAAATAATATCAATTTTATTTACAGGGCAGAGAAGAAGCCATCCAGTCTGTGACAGAAAAATGATTTTTTTTTATCTGGCTTTGATCTGGCTCTGGGCTTTGATTTGGTGGCAAATGGGTCTATAACTCATTTACACCAGCTGCCAGGCTTTTTCAAAGCACAGAACATTAAGCAGGATCCTGCTTCAAGGAATAAATACACAATCAGCATAATAAATGGTGACAAAACAGCCCCAGCTCATTCTTTACAGTTTTAAGTTGCTACAGCCTACATGAAACACTACAGATACTCAGCTCAAATAGTGCTTATTGATTTGTGAAACTCTTGGGCCAAAGAGCTTCTTTTGTGTAAAGTGTTAGAATGGGAGTTTAAGGGGGCTGACGGGGTTGGGGGCACCTTTGTGTGAATTTTATTTGCAACAACACTTGCAGTGTGTGGTAGAAGAGGAAAGATTGTTGGGGAAAGCCAGGAGGGAGGGCAGAAGAAGGGTTGTTCACATAAGAGCGAAAGAGGCCACTGCTCCCAGCAGGGCTGGCAGCCTGTGTGTGCCCTGCTCAGTCAGGGCTCTCAAAGGAGACAGGCAGTGCAGGGTGGCACAGGGCAGGGGGAAGCCAGTAGCACCTGTGTTTGAGTGGGATTAGAGCTGGCATGGAGCAAGAGAAATGCTCTCTTCTTGCAGAAAGCCCAAGTGTTTTCTTCCCTGCATGAGGAAAGGCAGCGCAGTCTGGATCCCCCTTGGCAAAGCCTGGCCCTTTGGGGAGCTGAGCTGGCTTCCTGCTGGCCCGGGCTGCAATGATTGCAGAAGGCTTTGAACCCCTCAGTCCATGTCGAGCTGGGGCGGGGGTTAGCTGCATCTTGTATGGAAAACTGTTTTTTGAGCCCAGATTACCCTTCAGGCCCCATTAGTATGGATTACTTTCCACCATCCCCTGCTCAGAGAGGTGTGTGCTCTCTTCAAGACACTTACAGTCTACTTCTTCCATAATGATGCACTTAACTGAGGGCTGTATTGTGTGATTCTGTGTGGATAAAACCAGTGTTATCATGCTGCTTTACAGGGGCTGACAACTACTCCTGGTCTTCTGGGGAATAAATGGTTGGTGTTTTAGGTTTTGAGAGCACACAAAGGCTTGAGCGGTGGTTTTCAGGCTGGGAGACAGGTGCTGAGTGAGGGCTCTTTCTGAGCTGGTCAGTGGATGTATATTTCATACACAGAGGTTCATAAATTAAAATTAAAATTTTGTTCTATTTGTGCATTTTATTCTGTGCTGAAACTAAGCAGTGTGGGGTTTGCAGGAGGCAGTAGCTGAGAGATGAAATCAGGCAAATGGTGGGAAATAAGCACACTTTTAGTCTGAGTTGGAATATTCCTGATAAGAAGCTTTCAAGTGAAACAATAGAATTCTGTGGTTTCCAGTGAAGACAGAGCCAAAAAGGTTTTATCCTAGCACAGGTTGTGCCCTTAAGTCAGAGCACTTCATTAGGCTCATAAATAGGAACTGAAAGCGAAGTTTGATGGCCCATGTTACACAGGTCTGACCAGAGGATCCTCTTAAAACACTGTTGTCTACACTGAAGTGTATTTAATGATGTAAACATAGTATTATGGTTATTTGTTCCTCTGCTTTAGAGCTACAATAATTGGACTGTATCCATTTTCTCTCTTTTTACTCTCATCTCAGTTTCATTCTAGTCTGAGATGTGGATCATTATCGTATGGTACAGACTATTTTCCTTGGCAGATTCTAGGGAGAAAAATAGTTCCATTTCTTGAGCTGTTTTGGATAGGCAGTATAAATTTCTATGAAATCTTTTGCTCAGTTCCTGATTTTTTTCAATGAGGAGTTTGCTTTGAAATAGTTGGTAGGAAAAAAGTCAGGATTTAAATTTGTGAAAAATAGAGGAGATGCCTCTGCACCTAATCAAAGCATTATTCAAGGGATGAATTCTTTTAACATGGTTAGTCCTTTCATTTCTATGAATTAGGAGTCTGGTGGGTGACAAGCTTTGGAGGTGGAGTTTGCTGTCCCTTACAGCCAGCTTGACCACTCCAGAGAAAACACTTATCCAGTACATAAAAGGCCCAAAATGAGTTGCTGAATGGTTGGTGAATTACTTTTCCAATTGAGGTTTCTTGTCTCTTTTTGGCTAGATTGCGGCCTTCTGTTATATAAGAGGTGGAAAATGAAGTTTTTGCCTCCCATTTAAAAGAAAATTACTTCAACTTGTTTTCCTGAAGCCCCAAAACAATTGCAAAACAAAGAAAGCTCTTAATTTCAGTGAGCACCAGCGGAGTTTGGGAGAGCATCTCAAACACCACTGTAAAAACGCCCATTCAAACAGACAAAATGCATCAAATCCATTGAGATCAATGTGCCTGAGATGTAGTTCCTGCTGCTGGTGGGTGTTGCAATGTAAGAATAATTGATTATTGCCCCTAATCTGACACGTTCCTGCTTAAATCATGATGTATTGGCTACCACAACCTCCTGAGGTCCCATCATCAGCGGTGATATTGAGAAACAATGGATCAGGTCTTTGCAAGCACAGTGTGAGTGGGAGATAAAAACTTGGCTTTTGGGAGTCTTATTAGCAGGAGGGCATTTCAGCTTTGCATGCTCAAAAGCAATGTGCTATCACACCAGGGCTTCTGGATTCAGTCATTATTCATTTAAAATTTTGCTTTTATCAATAAAATTCTTCTCAATATTGTATGCTCACTTCTAGCCTTTAAAACACAGAGATACCGAAAAATCGTTGTCTCAGGTTTTCTATCTGTCAGGATGCTCCTTCATTTCATTAATCTGTGAAATTAACAGGTTGATTGGCCTCAGGATGTCCTGGGAAACAAAAAACAAAATGTCAGCTATGTTATCATGTGCTGGGGAAGGGAGAGCTGCCTGGTGAGTGATGGATCACAGGGATTTAAGCAAATACTTGTGCTCCCACAGTCCCCCTCACACTGCAGTGTGCTGATCTGAGCTCCCATGAAAGAGAAAGACTTCCTCTTGGCCATAAGTCCTATGTCTTACTTGAAGCAAAATGCTTGTCTTCATTTTTATGGATTCTTAAAAATAGTCCGTCGCCACATGCAATTGAGCTTGGAAAAAGGTCAGGGTGCTTTGGGTGCTGTAAACCAGCAGAGACAAAGTGCTCTGTGCATGGTGTTGTCTGCTGTGAGCAGAAGGAATGGATCATTCCGAAATGTCCCATTGGGATGGGGTTTCTCCCTGTTGCCATGTTATCCTCTCACAGCCAGAGAGCTGCTCAGCAAGATGGGAATCCCCTTGAGGTGTTGGGTTAAATTGTGAATTTGTAGTTGAGGGAACAGGTCTTGAAGACAGATGCTTCACACTCAGGGAGGAATTAATTACCACGGTTTAATTTTAGTTTGGGTGCACCTGTAAGTAATGTTGGCAGATTTTGAGGCATGAACAGGGGAGGGTGTCTGTGAGAGTCTGACAGTGCCCCCAAACAGACCACGTCAGGATGTCCTGTGAAGGGTCAGGAGCCGGACTTCGATGATCCTTGTGGGTCCCTTGTGGGATATTCCACGATTCTGCTTTTCCTTGAGTCATCAGCCAAGTCATACTCGGAGATCAGTGACTGAGACAGCCAGACACGTGTACACCCAACCCACAGGTGCTGCAGGGGGCTTAGCATTCATGTACACAGAGTACCTCAGAGCTTGTAATAGCCAAGATTAAAAAACATCAACTTAAATAAGGCAAATATTCCCTGTGAAAAAAACAAACTTTTAAATAAACTTAAGGCTTTTTCTATTTTTTTTTTCCATTCACGTGTTTTTCATAAATAACAGGAAAATCGGGATGTGTGGTTGAAAAGCTGGGTTGTAGCTCAGATAATGACAATTTCTGACCATTTCTATAACTTAATGAACGTGCTTTCTGAACTGACAGTTTATATGCTGAGTTTAAAATGGCTTGAAATTAAAATTTAAAAAAGGACATTAAGCTGGGAAATAAATCTGAACAGTAGTAATAGTCATACTGTATTGAAACTTGTTGAGAAATCACAGCTGTGGACATAATTAATAGTTCTAATAGCTCTATTAATAGAAGTCTCATGCTAAACATTACACTGATGTTTATTTTCTCACATCTCTAGCTGTGTGTTTTATTAAGGCACTAGCCTTATTCTAGTTTTAGTTGATTCAATACATAAATCAGCACAACTTTTAAAATTCGTTTTGGTTAGAATGATCATAATATGGCAGTTCAATGACCAGCTCTGCTTAGAGATTTATTCTGATTAGTTTCATGTTACGGATTTCTCTGTAGTGGCTACAAATTTTTCCCAATGAAGTGAATAAGCTTGAACGAACTGGGTGGGTTTTTAGTTTGATGGGGATTTTAATCTCATTTCTGGCTGCACTAGATGACACAAGTGCACTTAAAATACCAGTTCAATTTAGTCTACAAGTGCTTTAGACTGGAGGGTAATCTGTAATTAACTGAGTATTTTACTAACTTTCTACTTAATCCTTTGTTTAAAGGGCTCATTTTAGTAAACCGAAGAATGTAAGGATTCCTGTAAATAAAAATCCACTTGTGATGTTCTTGTAGAACTACCCTTATTACTCATTCCCACAATGGCTTTTTCTGAGACTTTTTTCTTTTCATTTCAACATCTAGCAAAGTTACGCTTCTCTTTATCCTTGTTGACTGCAGAAAGGAAAAAAAAAAATCACAAAAATCCAGACTCTTTTAGGAGAAAGTAGACCAAAAAGCTTTTTTGAAAGAACAGACCTTGCAGCTTTTTAAACCTCCTACAATTTGGAATTTTGGAAGATATTTGTGCACATTTCTTTATTTGTTTATTTATACAAGTAACAGGCAATGGGGGCAAGGGGGGCACCTGCTGACAGGGAGTCTGCTCCGTTCTCTCTAAGCAGAGGGCACTTGGAAGTTGGTAAAATCAGGGGAGGATTTTCAAAGGAAGTGTTGCTCAGAAGCTATGGAAATCTTGAGGAGGCCTTTAGAACCTGTTAAGAATTTGCTGGGGAAGAATAAAAACCAAACCAAACTTAAAAGGAGTTGGATTTATAAACTTTCCTGTTGCTCTGTAGCTGGTCAAGTAAACACCAGCCACATAAATGCAAGAGTTACAAGAGGGGAAGCTTTTGCTGCGAATACCCAGGAAATGAGGTTGATCTGTCTGTAAGACAACTCAGTTCCCTCCATGCTGCTGAAAGATAGTAACAAATTTCTGTATATCATAGAATCATTCAGGTTGGAAAAGACCTCCAAGGTCATTAAGTCCAATTTTTGTCCAAGTACCACCATGACCACTAAAGCAAATTGTGAAGTGCCTTGTCTACTCATTTGTTTGGGGGTTTTTAACACTTCCAGGGATGATATATGTTGTCTTGTACCACTTCAGAGGGCAAAGTGCTTTTCAGCTCTGGTGCAGTGTGTGGATTTGCCTTTTGAAGCATAAACACAGTGACTTGCTTCCAGTTAAACTGCTGTTTATGCACAGAGCTGGGCATGCACACAGTTAAAAATTAAAGCCAACACCTGTCTATTGTTTTTAATTACATTTTACCAGACCTGGAACAAAAAAAAAATAAAAAATCCAGGCATTTTGACCCTGATGTTAATTGTTTTGAATACAAAAAAGTACCACCTGCCAACAGTAGCAGAAAACATACTCTCTGTACAAGAGGGTGCAAACTGAGTGCCTTGCTGCTTGTCTTCAAAAGTTACCCCCATATGATTAGTCTTCCTCTAATGAACATAGAGCAAACATTGCCTTAGAGTATGGTTTGGGTTTGCAGAACATATTTGCTACCTGGTGTGGAAAATGTGTTCTCCATACATAAGCAGTCCTCAAATTATTTCTGTGCATGTGAGTTGGGAAATGAAAAGTTGTCTTGTTTTTGTGGTGAAAAGCCTGTTTACTGGGATTTAAAACTTTGTCTCTTTCCATAAATGGGAATAATTGGCAACGATTCTGTGAAGCCATGATTTCAGTTCTCTCCAAAATACTTCCAAAGTGCTTCTCTTTATTTACCTCCTTACCCAGAGGCTTGGAGTAAAACATCTTTATTACACGCGTGTGATTAGATAACATCTAGATAACATCTGGCATGTGCACCAGGTAGGTAACCTGCCTCTGGAAGGAAAAAGCAGGGTTCAGTTCCCACATGCACAGCAAGAGCATTTTGGCCAGAGGTAAATACCTTCAGATATGTCTTCCTTCTTCATCAGCAAGGGTGAAACCTTACGGAGAAATTGGCTTTCCCCAAGTGCATTAAATACAAGATCATTGCTCTCAGAAATGAAACTCTCACAGCATAAAGACATTTCTCCTATTCTTTATTGTCCCAATTTGTGAGGCTGAGTAGAGAGAGGGTAAACGAGGAAAGGCAGGAATGGAAGAAGTAGAATAGCAAACCAAGTACATCAAAAAAAAAAAAAAAAAGCCTAGATTGTCAGGTCTTAAAGAGTGTGCTAAATTATGTGCTTGTGTAGCACTGAGTGAATTGGGATTTAGGTACTGACTTAAGGGATCTCTTGATTCCTGGATGGTCTGACGACAGCATGACACTTAAAGTTTCTTTTGCTCATGTTACCATCAATAACAGACGTGTCCTTTGTAGCGACGCTCTGAGAAAGTCTGTGTGTATTTGCAGAAGCATCCAGCCCCAGTAGATACAACTGTGGCAGGGAAAGGGGACTTTTCTGCTCTGTAAAATGTGGGATTGTGTGCACTTTGGTGGTGGTCAGTGGAGGGAGGCTGCAGGGGCAGCCTCTGGGTCTTGGTGAATCGTGGCCCTGATGATTGAAACCTGAATGGCCTCTTGCAGCAATGTGAGAAGGGGGGGTGTGACAGTAGTCAGCTGAGCTGCACTCCTGAAGATTATTTTTCAACAACACTGAGTGAGTTTTTCGTCAGTAGTAAACAACAGTTCTACTGCCTGTCAGACCCTGGAAAGTGTTGTTTTGATTAGGGAATGAAACCAAGAGTTTGTCTGGCAAGTATACTTGAATTCTGAACACTGATGCAACACGCTTTCCCAAATTCATGTTGTTTGACTAGTTAGGAAGTTTTTGAGTAGCATTTGTTGATGGACAGCAGCACATGCAGAATAGTGTTGCATTGGGGAGGACAGCTTAGTTTGATACTGATCAAGGTACATCTTGTGTAGCAAATACTGAATCATAAGGTGTTATTCAAGCTTCAAAGCAAACACCAACCAAGTTCATGCTTTATTCAACTTCATAAGTTACATCTTTCAAAGTTCTAATTCTGTTTCTTATGATTTTCCTTGCACTGAAGCTGTGGGAGAAGCTGACTGCAGGTACCCACAGATGTCACCACAGTTCAGTTCTAATGCACTGATCTGCATCCTGGTAATGGCATGATCTGAAGGGATTTCACACTGCTGTATTTTACAGCCCAGTTAAAGTGCCCACTAAGAAATTCCTAAAGAATATAGTTGACAATTACTCTCAGGTTAATGGAAATTACTCTGTAATGCAGCAGAAACCCTGTATGTTATCCTTTACTTAACATCTTCCCTGCAGGGATGTTCTCTAGGTGTTAATGTGTGAGAGCTAAGGGGAGATGGATTCAGTTTCTGTAGACAGTAGCTAATTCTCTCTTCCTTTTTTTTTTTTTTCCTTTTTGTTCCTCATAGACATTTCCAAGAGAAAAATACTGAATTTGCAATGGCCCTTGCTCCCTGTTGTCCCAGCCCATCCACCTTTAGAGGGCTGGACGCACAGTTTATATTTCATTCATGAGTTTGTAAAGAGAAGTGTTTAAAGTCTCAGATCAGTCAACCTACGCCTTCATTCCAAAACCAGAAAAAAAACAGAGCTAGGTAGATGCATATTATTGGTGTCCAAAACTGTGTGATCTGTTTGACTGGGATGTTATTTGAGGCCAACTCCCCCTTCTAAGATTTAACCCCAGAAAATGCCTCATGATATTGGGACAAGTTATTTATGTTCTGCTTATGGCACAGATTTAGAGGATGCGTGACTTCAATTGTCCTTGTTTGCCACCCAGGCTTTAGAAACCTGTCTGTACCACATGCTGGAAACCTGGGAGAAGGAGCTGTAATCCCTTAATCCTGGATTAAGCATCCTCTGTATCTCTAGGATGACATCCCATGTTAGCGTTGCAGTTGTGAACTCTGTGATCTTACCCCTGAGGGACAACCTGGCACTGTCTGTTGATGCAGTTGTCCAAAACTACATTTAAATATCTCCTTTCTGAAGCAACCTTGTGTGCTTTGGCAGACTCAAGAAACACCCTGACATCTGTGGCTTGCACAGCTTTCTGCATTTGCAGTATATTTGGTGGGATTTACCTTCATCCCCTTGGTCCCAAGTATGAGCACCTTTAATGTATTTAATATAATCCATACTGCAATACAAGATGACCCAGCACAACAGAAAGTGTTCTGCTGAAAGGTGCTGTCCCATTTTTCCAGTTCATCCTCTTTGTGCACCCAAAATGCCTTGGAGGTGATGCAGAAGGCTAAGAAATTAGGTGTTGTTCAGGAGTCACCTCTCTGAACATGAATACCACAATGGCCACAAAGCATGAAAAATCAAAGAGGGGACACCACACAGAAGAAAAAAAAAAAAAAGAAAAAAGAGAATGTTTTAACATTTCTCCTTAAAATCAACACAATGTAGCAGTGGTTTGTCCAGCTAGCAGTTAAAAAACCAAAGATCCCAATAATCCTTACTTTTGAACGTGAAAAGTTTTTATGAATTGGGTTTTTTGTGTGTTTAAGTTCTCCTGCACTGCAATATTCTTCGTGCCCCACGTAGTGGTATTTTCTGGTGCCTGAGTCGATATTTTTTCAGTGATCAAGTGCTCCTGCTATGAAAAGGATTTTGGTACTCTTATGAAACGGTCAATAGCCATGACTGACCTTTCAAAACTCGCAGGCCTTTACTCCAGCCACTTTGAAAAAGTGAATCTATATAATCTACTTGTGTTTCTTCGTAAGTGGGTTTTAGAAAGGGTATGTAAACAGCAGCAGGGTACAGGCCCTTGGCAGAGCCTCCTGTATCAGTGGGCAGGTTTCATTTGAGAGTAGCGTGGCTGTCCTATGCAGGAGTTGACATTCATTAGCAAAGGTGACAAAAGTATGGCCAGGCCCTGCTCCTCTTGCTCCTAGACCTATGCTCCCTGTCCCAAACAACACTTTATTTTGAAAACTAAGTTTGGTAAGCATCTTTGAAAAAAAATGGGACCATTCCTGAATATTCTGCTTTAATTGTACCTGAAGGCTTCTTAAAGGTGTTCGGGGGGCTTAAGTATTTCCTCTTATCCGGGCAGTTGTTGGTGCCCCACAGCAGCTGTAGGGAGGGAAATAAATGCCTGGGCTGACCTTCTTCAGGTCACGTGGTGCCAGTGACAGCCCTCTGGGTGCTCTTCCCATCCCCAGAAGCAGATGGGAGGTCTTGGAAAGGCAGAGCAGAGCTCAGGACCTGCGGAAGGAAGCAAAGGAGATGCTGCCTGGGGAAGTGGGACAGAGCTGCAGGGGCCAGACTTTTTTGCCTCTGTGCCACGGGAGATCAAACAAGATGTAGCAAACCAAATTCTTCCAAAAGGATAGCTTCTTCCAGGCCACTGGCTCTTCACTAGTATTTTGGCTCCAGTTAGGTACACAAGTTTTACAGGACCAAATTTTGTTTCTGCTGGGCAAACGGGCAGCAAGCACAAAGGATTATCAGTGCCCAGTGCAAAAAATGTTAGCA
This sequence comes from Oxyruncus cristatus, assembly GCA_013399855.1. NCBI lineage: Eukaryota > Metazoa > Chordata > Aves > Passeriformes > Cotingidae > Oxyruncus > Oxyruncus cristatus. The sequence goes on along the minus strand of VXAY01005276.1, from coordinate 1,188,760 downwards.
GCATTTTTGGTCTCACTTCCAAATTCCCCCAGTAGCTCTTGGACTGTCTTCCTTCTGCACCAGCATTTCCACTGCCCTTGTTCCCATAAAAAGACTTTCAGTTTATGCCTCCTGCTGTCTGCAGCCTTGGCTTTGCCATTGGTTTACAGCCTCATCACCTACAAAATTTTTATTTATTAAATGGTTCACATGCAAATGTGTGCTAAGAGAAGGGCTGGGAGAGGGCACTATCCATAGGCTGCTGGGGAACATAAACCTTTCCTAAGAGGTTCCTTTCCTAAGGAACATCTTCCAGCCTCCCAAGCAAAGAGAGCAGAGTTATAACAAGGTCCCTGCCTTTAACAAAGCTTTGAAGGCTTCTCTTCGTATTCCTCACCCTCCATGCTTCTGCCTTGCTTTGAGATATGAATAATTCTTTATCATGGACAACAGCTATGTTTTCTGAGAAAAACATTTTATGATGTCTGCCTCTTCCAGAAATAGCACATTTCTGCAAGGGGTCTTGCATAAATAAGGGTGGGTTTTTTTCCTTGCCAGTGAAATGCCGATTTACTGATGCTGAAAGCATCATGCTTGAAAACAGCTTATTTCAGTCATATTTCACAGTGGCAGGTACACAAGTAAAAGGGAATCATCACATTAGACATTAGCAGTAGGTATTTTATTGCTTGTGCCTCCTGTAAAATCAGAATCGTGTTTTGCTCAGCACAGAAGAGGCATCTCCTTGCAGAGAGCCTATTGATGAATGGTCTGCTGGGCTGCCATTTACAAGTGGTAACTTCACTGCTGCTATACTGGTTGGATTTGCTTTTGGGATATAATTAAAGAGAAAATAAAATATTACTTGAGGCATTACTGAAGCAATGGCATTTTCCACACTCTCCTTTCAAAGCTGTGATAATTAATGGACACCTCATTATTAGATTATTATGAAAGATGGACTGGAGTATGAATTGCAACTAAACCTACAGCATTGCCAACTAACACACTAGATCAATGGTTCATAAACCAGCTGCTTAATTATCCTAACATGACAGATAATAAATATATGAGTGTGGCTCATTCCTATCAAAGGTGATCACACAAACATGCTTTTTGGAAAAAAAGGAATATTTTAAGGCTAGTTTTTCTAAAAAAGTTATCTCCTCTGCTTGCTTTTGTGCAAGTTGCTGGATATAACACTATGAGCTTAAATGGGAGATAAGTTTCCAAAGCATATTCAGAAATAAGTTATTTGCATTCAAACTCAATACACTTATTTTTCTGTCACTGTTTTGTAAGTCCACGTCAAAACTTTATATCTGATTTACCTGTATAAATCTCTGAAAAGCAGAATTACAAGAGTCAGGAAAGGCATCTTTAAAGGGCTTCCTATGGTGACTGTTGCTAAGGAAACCTTCATATTGCACCAGGTTTTGAAATGCCGGTAGCATCTGAAATACACAGCTGAATCTCATATATTCAGATCCAAATTAAGGGTGACAGGTAAGGGGGCACAAGTCATAGTGTGTCCCAGTTATGGAGAAATAACAGATAGGAGCTGGATGCAAAAAATACCCGGGGATTCATGATTTGAGATACTAGATGCTCTGTGCTCCTGAGATTTCTGGTTTCCGAGCAGAGGCAAGCTGACAGAGTATACCAGATGATGTATTGACCTAGACAGGAGTGACTAGCTAGGGGTCATATCAACATCTGGGTACAAAGGGAGTTTAAGTGCAGATTAGTGCACGTTATTAATTAATGTTGTAGTAGAATTATGCAAGAGAACTGCAGAAAGTTCCCAAAGTGGGGCAATTTGCACAGATGCTACTAGTGACGTAAGGTGTTTTGGCCAAGGGCAGGCCATTTGATACTTGAATTGGTCTGTCTTTCCCTCTCCTCCCATTTATCTGCTTATCTTAGATGTATATATTGTATGGGAGAGGGGGTTAAAGTGTTACCCTCATTTTGCGCAGCTGAAAAACAAAGGGACACAACTCCTGGTGGCTGCTCCTCCCTCCCCTCCAGGCAGTGCTACTTCCAGTGGGCCTTTCATAGCTGTCTGATGTCCTGGTCCAGGGCTGTGCTCCCACGGGCACCCACCTGAATCCAGAGCGTCCTGTCTCAGCTGCTCCAAAGGCAGGAAATTCTTCAAACGGGGAATTGCAGTTGAAATGATATTTCAACTTGCACAAGCAAGTCAGAGCAGGTCCAGAAAGACAGAGGGCTTTGGCAGCTTGTCTGGGAAGAACAAGAGTGTTTAATTCTGTAAAGCACTCATGCATGTCTGAGGGAACTTGCAAAGAAATCTCTTTAGAACTATCCTTAGTAGCTTAACAAGGAATAAAACATCCACCTGAGTATCCTTTCCACGTGTAACCCTAAGTGGAAGCCTTTTCTGAGCTGGGAAATTAAACTTCTGCTGGTAGGAGAGGCAACAGTTGCATCTGATTGGAAAGTGGCTGTCAGAAAGAATTTCTTCTTAAAAAATAAGTTTCAAGTGTACTTCTAAAAACAGCATAATCCCTGAAAGTGGGATCAGTGCTGTTTCCAGGGTGTCTGTAGATTGATTTACTGATCACTGGGAAGTTTCACTATGATGGAGACAGAAATAATGACTTTTCAACAAGAGATGGCCATTCAGGTTCCTTAGATAATGTTTTTTGGCAATTGCTTACCCTTGAAATACCTGAATTCTGTCTCTAAGTCCATGTGACCCTTGAGTTCCCGAGCACATTTTGTTGCTCACAAGGATAAATGGTAATAAAAACTGTCTTACAACACCATAACTAATTGTACACCTTTTTATCTACTTTGTTTCACTTCTTGTATAATGTCACTTCACATAAACAAGCTCAAAAATAAAATTCGTGACAGCTGAGAAGGGTGGCAAATTCTCAAATATATTTACACTACACAAACATTGAAATGCCTGTAGTAAGAGTATAAATTTCAGGGAGTTGCTAAATAAAAGATTATAGCTGCTTTGTAGGATGTAGCAACAGATTTTGGGCTCTGTGCAGGGAAAGCATGTTTATCTCTTAGGTGTATAACTAGACATTTATTTGTGTAAGTAGATGACTTTGTGCTCATGCAAATCAGGTACAAATTCAGAGTGTTTGCCAAGCAAAACCTGACTCCTAACTTGAAAAGCTTGGGGGTTTGGCTGTTTTGCAGAAGCCTAGGTTGTGTTTTCTTTCATAGCAGTGTAATCAAACTAATATTTTTACTACTTCTACTTACAGTGCATTTGTTTGCTTGTTGCCAGCACTCCTCTGTAATGGTATTTCTCTCCCTGAGAAAAGCTAAAAATTAATAAGTTGCAAGACTTATCTGCTGACTCTGGAAAAATTGTTGCCCAGGCAACCTGATCTTTTTCATAACTTGGTGGCTCCAGCCATCTGAGGGTTCCAACAGGTAAAACTGTGAAATCTTCAACATTTCCATTCTGCAAGAAGTCCCCTCATTGTGAACAAGTTTTCATTCAGAATTACGACGAAAATGAACCTGTTTTTCCTTTGGGGCAAAAATTATCAAATTTAGGGGTTAAGAAAGCAAAGTGGTTGTGGTGGTTTCCCACACAAAATGGAAGTTTTTTTATCTGGATGGGGTTCAGAGCTTTCTTCTGTGCATGGTGGAGCCCCAAACATTTGGAGCCACATAGCTGGACTCTGTGAGCTCCACCTCAGAGCAGCCTGAGCAGTTTGCACCCATGGCTGCTGATTTTGGTAGCAAAGTGGCAGTGACTTGCCAGGCTGCCTCTTATGGAAGCCTCCCTACGTTTTCCCTAAAACTTCCTTGCAATAACACTTCTCAGAAAACTCCAGTCAGAACTCCTGTTCCCAAAAGTTTGGGCAGAAGAAAAGCTTAAGTAACGTAGATTAAATTGCAGTTTCCAAAGCTCTGTGGATTTACGCCATGAGAATCAGCCGCAGGCTCTCAGATGTCACCATCAATGAGAAAATGCCCATTGACTTAATGAGGAATACATGGGCCAAAATCCACCAGTTTCAGCTGGTGCACAGAGCTACACTTTCAGTAAGGGAAAATACTGGCAGTTGAAGCATCAAGAATCCTGCCCCTATTTTTTCTGGAAGTAGATTAAAGAAACAAGATCAATACAGCATGTAACATGTCCTGAGAACTTACTAGCTAGTTATCCACCTTATTAAGAGCAAGAATGAAATAAAGCTCAATTTAATTCTGCATAGTTTATTCAAAGTGAATAAATGAGCAGGCAAAGATTGCTGTGTTTATACATATTTCATAGAGGCTTTTGATAAAAAGCAGAACTAACCATTTAAGTTTAATTGCATCCAAATAAAAAACTATTTCCCACGGCTACTGAATAATACAACATTGTTTTTGTTCTACTGCATTCAAAAACAAAGGCATTTCATAGTAGCTTGGGAGGTAAGATGTAAAAGCCTTTATTTATATGTAGTGGGGAGAGGGGCGGAAGGAAAATAATTACAGTATGACAGACAAGACTTGCCAAACCTCAGATACTGGGGGATAAATGTGGTTTAAAATGAGAACATCAGATAAAAGAGTTTTAAGGAGTTAAAATTCCTGCCTGTGCAGTAACTGCAGTAAGATTTGTTCAACCAGAGGCAGTTATGATTTTTTGTATTGATAGCTTGCACTGTGAAGTATGAAATTCCCCAAAGATTCACTCTATATAGAGTTAGTACAAGAGACTACACCGTTTGGTCCTCCCGGGAATGGCAATTGTTGCTAACAAGGCATCAAGAAGTGAAACACTGAAAACTGCATTGCACACACACACTTTCCATAGTACTAGAAAAACAAACAGGATGTTGGAAATCTGTACAATTTCTATGAGCCTCAGCATATCTCAGGACATAGGAGCATGCTCCCTTTCTTTTGTTGCTTGCTTAGGCTGTTTTATACTCAGGGATCTAAATGCTGAATCTGTTTTACAGGGCCTACTGGTAATGAGATAATTTTTTAAGCAGAAGGGAGAGAAGGAATGTGGGAGAAAACTCCTGCCAATAAGTTTGCTTGTGCAGACGGTCTGATCTTTTGGCAAAAGAAATTTTTTCCTCTTTTAAGGTGAACTGTTGAACCCTCAGAGCCAAGTCTGTCAGCACGAGCAGTGTGTTTGCTTTATGGCTGCACCCAAGTAGGACTGCAGGAAATGCAGAGGGTGAGACACTTGTGGGACTGAGAACAGTCTGAAAACAGTAAGGGATACAAGGTAAAGACTGAGGGCTCTGACTTGTACTCTCTCTTTCCTTTGATGCCTGACTCTGGGTGACACGGTTCCAGCTGCAGAGGTGGCAGAGAGAGAACCCTGCCCGGCACTTTTGTTCAGTCCCTCCCGTGGAATTAAAATATTGCTGCTTTCAGCTCATGCTGGCAGTGGAAGTGTTGAGCCCAAAAAGCAGACGTGCTGCCAGTTTTCCTGTAAAGAAAGCAGTTGTCTTTGGAGCCAGTGCCCCATCCAGCCACCTCTGCTACCTCTGGGAGGGCTGGGAGCCAGCTCTCAGATGTGAATATTAGTGATGGGTGTCACAGCCCAGCTGCTGCAGAAGGGCAAGCAAAGACAGGGCTAAACCTGCTGGGACCTGGGCTTGTCTGGGTTTGCCTCACACAAAGCAGGTGTGACCCAGGAGCCCATAATCTTGGTGCAGTTGTAGTGACTGAGCCTTGCCGCCAGCCTGGGATTCTCAGCCCAAGCCAAGCAAGGTGTCAAGGGATCTACATGGAACTGGCTGGTGGGGAGCAGGTAGACCAACCAATTTTTTTTACAGTTAAAGTTTGCACACAGCCCTGTTCTTCAATATCTCAGTATTGTGCTTATTTCTCTTCCTCTAGTTTCCTTTTTAAAACCGTGCTGGAGGATGTAATTGTTAGCCCTCATTTTGCAAATGTTTTTTTCTGATCATTCACTTGAGTAAATCAAAGCCCAAAGAAATCACCATTATTAACCATCAATCGGATTGTTCTGTTCAATGCCATCACGGTGGTGTATGTTGGCCTGGGGACTGAAACTAAGAACTGAAAAAAAAAAAAATCAACCCAAAAGGCTTTTATTCCTCACAGAAAACATCTGGTGCTTTGGGATGATCTATTGAGATGGAAGCAGGCTCTATTCACATAATCTGTTGCCTCAACCGGAGATAAATTATACTCTTGAAGAAAGACTTTTAATTAAAAGGTGATGGAAAATTTTACTTGGGAAGTCTAAAGTCAGTCCTATAGCCTAATAAAGCAAGCACACTCACTGCTAAAACTTAACAGATTGTCTGTGCCATTTAAATATGTGTTTAAAAAGCCACTAGCAGTACAACTGTTTAATAGAAAGTATTTTTTAACACCATGTTCACTTCTTGAAATAGTGATCAGTGCATTAATTCTTACAAAGGGGCAGAACAGAAATGTAGAGATAAAGAGTGTTAATGTTTCATCAGTTATTTCTACTGTGGTATGCAAACCATGGGCTTGGCAGTCAGCAAGCTGGTGTGAACGCTGACATTACTCACAGCCAGAGAAGCTGAGCCCCACTGAAGCCAATGCTTTGAATTATAGGAGGTGACTCCATTTCAGTAACTTCTGTGGTGGTGCTGTTTTTCCTTCCCTGGCAGTGTGTTTAAAGACAATTAAGGCTAAGTATGCTGCTACTCTGATCCTGAATATGGAGAGAAAATACATTAGATCTGCTCTGCTTTACTAGAAAAGCAATGCTTCACACATCTACTGAAGGCTCACACACACTGCAGAGTATTTCTGACCCCCAACCATTGGTTATTTTGGTTATCTGACCAAAACAACTTTAGTCAAAACCGATTTTGGTTATCTGATCGCAAAACACTGGTTATTTTACAATGATGTACAAACATGTAGGAGGACAGGGCTCGAGAGAGCACAACAATGTGCAAACAAGTAGGAGTTTGAACAATAATGTGCAAACATGTAGGAGGACTGTGCTTGGGAGAGCTTTCCCAAACGTACATAAAGTAAATTCCATTTCAGTCAGAATGGTTGGATAAGTGTAGGGTTTGTTGGGATTCAATGAGAAATACAGATGTACTCAGCAAAACCATGGAACATCACCATTTCCCAGACAAGAGTCTTTTTAATGTCACATGTTCCTTTAGTCCAGCTAACACCAGTCCGAGCAGCTTTGAGAGGTATCAGAGGTACAGTTCAGAGTAGCTTGATCTGAAGTATTTGCCAGGAGTATTCTTCAGGTGCCATGGACCATATCCTGACAAATCAGCATTGGATTAACTCCATGTACTTGCATAACAAACAACTTCTCCAGAAAAAATACTCTCTCCATAAATTACTCCAGGTACATTCAAGCACTGTGCTTGCTCTCCTGATTAACTGCTCCTGTCTCCCCATTTTGGACTGCACTCTTCCTGTTTAAATTCTTTCCTCTCCCTTCCCACTTGAAAATTAGAGCACTTTGTGCAGTTCTCTCTCGTGTGCCAGCTGTAAGCTTTGGCCCAGGGCTCTGTGGCTGACAGGCGCCGGTGCTCAGATGAGCTGTCTAACCCCACTGAACTAAAGATGCATCACGAAAATTCCTCCCACTTCAGCTGGAATACTTTGGTGAGAAACAGCACTGCACGTATGAGAGCACAGCCTGGTTAGCAGCACTGAGTCCCTTTGGGGCTCTTCTGGATAAACGTGCTGCTCTTTACAGCTGCACTTGGTGGAGGAGCCCAAAAGGATGTTGAAGGTACAAGTAACAGCTAACGGGAGGTGAGAGTGCTGGATGTGCTCTCTCAGGGTTTATGAACACACCAAGAACATTTAGTTATATTTTCAGTTAATAGTCAGGGTGTTCCTTGACTTCGGAGTAGGAATCCCATTAGATTTCCTTAGGAAAGAAATGGGTTCTCTCAGGCAACTTAAAGTCTTTCCAGCGTGTGTTTAGTATGGAGGCTCCATCCAGCTCCTGACTGGTTTTTAAGTGGACCCCCTTGAATGTATCAGTCACTCACATGTTCCTTCAGATGCTGGTCCTTAAAACACTCCCTGTAGCAACTACACCAAGGCTTCTAAGCATCACAGAATATTGCAGAGGATTTGGGCTTTTCACAGCATCCTGGCTTGTATCAGCAATAGTGTGGCCAGCAGGACGAGGGCAGTGACCCTCCCCCTGTTCTGGGCACTGGTGAGACCACACCTCGAGTCCTGGGTTCAGTTTTGACATTCACTGAACGTAACAGAACAACCTCAAACCAAAAATGGTGTTGATTTCTCTAAGTGGGAAGAGATGATGGCTACAGGCCAGCAAAGTGAAGGTCTTTACTTGGCTTCAATGGGACTACTCAATTTGAATTTAAAGATGGGAATTAACAAAAATTAACAAATTAACAAATTTTTAAAAAGGCACTAAAGCACGTGGTTTGAGCTTGCTCTGCTGACGCAGGAGCTCAGTGGGCTTTTCTTTGGTTCCTGCCTAAATGTCTTGTGTCCAACTGGAAATATCTTCTGCAATTCCAGCTCTGCCTTACCCCACAGCAGCTGTGCTGATCTCTGCCAAATTTTGTGTCTCTGCAGTTTCATCTTTTTTTGCATGTACAGATACAAACCAAGATGAAACCAGTGAAGTAATTTTCATGTGTGACCTAATGCAATTTCCATAGAGGCACGAATGCTCTTTCCTCCCTCACACCGTATGAGTTCCTAATGAGACATTAATGAGACATTAATTGCTTATGCAAATTTAGAGTAGTAGACAATGAGAGTTGTTGTACTAAGAGTTTAAGGGCCATATAACTATTCTGAATGTTCACGTAATTCCCATTAACATTAATTGGAGTTGCGTGCACATTACAGCCTGGTATCTTCAAAAGTTATAAAATGAACCACTGAATAGTAATACGGCAACTTGTAGCCATGTATCTTTCTTATAAACACTTTAGATTTTTAGACTGGTTGCTATTGAGTCATCTAGTGTTAAAATGCTCCAAATGGCATTGGAAGTAGTTCAAAATACAAAAGAATTATTTTCACTTAATATGTTAGGAGTGCGAAACTTTACCCCATATGATTAGAAATAGAATACCAGTGCCATATATTTTAATCCCTTGGAAACTTCTGTGGTGTGTTTTAAACTTAGCTGGTAAAGTGGAGACAAGAAAAGGTACCAAAGTTGCGTTTCTAAAAGTATCTCATGGAGATGTTGAAAAGAATTAATTCAGTGACTCTCGTCAGGGTCTGCCGATGAGGAACTCTGAGAACAGTGGCTAAAACTCTTTGACCAACCAGCTATTTGACACATATGCTGGTAGCTCCAAGGCTATCTCGGTTGTCTGCCTCAATAACATCTCTGCTCTCGTTTCCATCTCTCCCCACTCTTGCTGCTCCCATGTCATTTCATTTAACACATTTCTCGCAGCCCACTTCCCAGGCAGCTCAGTGCATCCTTGTCCAGAAGAGCAATAATGCCTCTGCTTGGAGCTCGTTTTTGCCATGACAGATTGATAGACAATCCATGTTTGTTCCCTGCTGAGAAGCCTCATTTGGCCTGTTTAATGCCAGATCTTTTTAGGGTGAGCACAGGGAGTCCTTTGCCCCGCTCTGCTGAGTACTAACTCGGTGTATATTTTCCCATCCGTGGAACCACCAGGGTTGATGAATTCAGTAAGCAAGGCACCAGCTCTCACGTATTTATGAATGCTTGTGTGTTTTATAAGCCTCTGGCCACCTGGGAGATTCTGCAGTTGTCACAGGATCATTATGACGGTAGAAATCCAAAGCTGGGGTTGTGACAGCGCTGCTGCTCCCCCGCCGCTTGTTATCGCAGGCGTGATTGGCACCTCGGCTCCCTCACCTGCACAGGGCACCTGCAAACCTCCCCGCTCTGTGCTGCCTGTTACAGCCAGTCCATTCCACTTTAAACTGTTCTGTCTGAATTCCAGCCTCTACTTAGCCCCTGGGATGCTGTAATTTCAGGAACAGATGTGTCACTGGGCACCTGAGATGTTCATGAGGTCAATTAAAATGACCTGCGACACCGGGGGAGTTAAATAGAAGGTTTAGCAAGTACATAAAATAATTAGCTATAATTGTCTGCAAATAATACATATTATTTTAGATATTTTTTATTATCAGTTAAATTACTTGAGCAGCTTAAATTTTGATTGAAGGAGAGTGCTTGGCAGCACAATCTAAACATCTCACCTATAGAGGTGCTTTCATTTAGAGCAGCAAAATAGTGGATTTGCCTCATGTTTCAGAGCAGTTGAGAGTTCTCAGAGCAGGAAGATATGGCCATTAACTGTTATTTTCTTAATAATAGCACCCCATTGTTAAGCAAAATGCTTATCCCAGTTGCATTCAAAGCACTAGAAATCCGAAGTTAAGGCAGCATAAAATGGGTTCTCATTGCATTCAGATGGTAATGTACGGCAGTTCTTCTTTTTGCACTCCTAGCATGTACTTAGTATGTTAAATGAGGTGAAATAGAAAAGGAGAAAGAAAAAAGGTATCTGAGGAAATAACTGTGCCCTCCAGGGTACGCTCTGGGCAGTAGCAAACAAAGGAAGGGTGAGAAGCTGTGATGTGATGAATGAGTCTGTGGTATTATGGCAGAAGAATACTTTATGGAGAAACATACATATATTAAATTAATAATAATAATAGAAATCTTAGGGATTTTTTTTTCAGTACAGAATATTTTGCAAACAGTAGCTGATGAAGCTGTAAAAGTTTGGGCTGCTGTGCAGGGGGGACGACTTGCTCTGAGACCTTCAGACAGTCTATAGTTATTTGTTTATCTAGTTTTAAGTGAGGAAAGCTGGCAGAACAAGGAAATGTTTCTATTCCTATGCACAACAAAGCAATCCTTTCTCTTGGTAAACAGCTGAAACATCTTTCCTATCTGATGCAGTTTCACAGAGTGATGGGAGAAAAGTAAATTGGAGGGGGGAAAAAAATTCAGCATTTACTCAAAGGAGAACATTACAGCAACTTGGGTAATGACAAAACAGCCCTACAAGGTGCCAGCTCCAGAGGAGCTGAAGAGTGGAGTTCTATTAAAAGGAAAAGAAAAATGAGGAGTTTGTCCTGGATCTATGAAAACTCATTCATCAGGGAGAGGATTAAGCTGAACGACTCACAAACATCATGGAAGTCCTTAGAAGGTGCTGTAAGCACTGACAGTAAGTCATTTCAAAGACTTCAGCTGTTCAGTCCTGGGGTTACCTTGATGCCACACAAGCCCGATGCCTCCCTGCTGCTTAATCACCGAAATTGTCCATCAGAAATGACAACTCCAGGCAGAGAGGAGATAAGAAATGAGATTCCTTTGAAAGAAGAGGGTCACAGTGGTTGAACTTCCCTCCTGCTCTGATGCTGTGGGTTGCTCGGTTGGCATCCAACCTCTGAACCCGGGCAGCAGAGAGCTGGGGTAGAAACACAGTCACAAAGGAAATGAGTGCCAGTTCCTGCATTTCTCTTTCCTATACCCCATCAATTAGTCTCTTCCATCCTCCCAAGAATTTGTAGTGCCTTTGTATTGTGGGTTTCTTTGCCACAGGCCACCATTTGCAGGTTCCTCAGGGGCGCTTTGATTTTTCTTAGTGAACTCTTAAGATCTCCTCTCCCCTTTTCCAGATTTCAACCCTGGGGAAAATAACCCCACATGCACAGACTTCTCCTAAGTCAGCAAGACTTAGAGGGCTCTGTGCTGACTTCTTATATGTCTTACCTGTTTCTTCCCACTTCCTAAAAATATTTTGTCTTTGACAGCAGCTTTCATTAATATAGTCCCCTCTAACTTCTCATGGATTTAATATTTTAAGAATGAGGGGGAAATAAATTTTATATAAGTGTAGACAATGGGTAAAATGTGATCAATGTTGAGAACAGTTATTAAAACATTGAAGATAAATTAATATGCTTTGATTGACACTGTTCACAGCTTTAAAGGTCAGATTGCAGCAAATATATGAGTGTTAGAATAAAAGATACTTTTAATGGCACTAGTGAGAGATTACTGCTGTTCTTATTATTATTAGTTCCTTGAAAAAGAACAGTATAAGAACTTACACTCCAGGGGAAAAAAAAAAACCAAAACAAAAGAGAAAGAGAGAGAGAGAGGGAAATCCAGAACAGTGAGGAGAAGACACATCTGCAATTTAGTTTAATTGGTCTTTGCTCTCCATCCCAAAGTGCACAAATCCACACTCTACTTACAAAGAAACAAGAGTTCTATTAGTACACAAACAATAATTTTCCACTTTTTTTCATTCCATGCTCTGCTTTTTCCCCAGTTTCCTTCCAAATCTGCACGAGGCACTGCAGTTTATGATCAGAATCCTATGTGATGCTTCATAAACAGATTGCAAAGTTCTCCCATGATGGAGGAGCAGAGGGAGGTGTTGCACCTCATGAGATTTTACAGATGGTGATGGGGTTTGAGGGAGAGCACAGGCTGAGAGTGAAAAAACTTGAGACATCTCCAGAAAACTCATCAAAGCGTAGACATGTAGTCTTCCCTTCCTGGCAAGATGAACCTCTTTCCCTCCTCTTTTGTCCTTCCAAAGTGTGCCATGTGTGTGTCTCTCTGTAAAGCCTCTTTGCTTGGATTATGCATCGGTCTCCCCAAAATCCAGACGTGTTCCTAGCTGGCATCAGCTCTGTCCAGGGCACATCCCTCCATCCAGTGGAATAGTCTCCTGCAGATGAGCAGAGTTGTTTAGGTAGCAGTGCTCTACATCACAGTATCACTGAGAGCCATCTGCAAGTGAACTGCAATTTCCTCATCCTGCAGCCTCCTGTCTCAGCTTCATGCCTCTTACAAGGCTCAGAAAATTGATTTAATTTACCTTTTGGGCAGATAAGTATTCCATTAGTGCTTACTCTGACCTTTGCACATGCAAGGTATTTGCTTTTCCTAATTCTAGTACCATTAGCAGTGCCCAAGTTTTGAAATCTTGCACCAAAAAGCAGTAATGGTTATCTGCTATACTTGCTTAATGAATCATAAAATGAAATGGCAGATGATTTGTTCTGCATACAATTGATGCAACAGTTAAGTAATGGCCAAGACTGCTGAAAAAGGACAATAAATCCAGTAACCTAGACAACATCTCAAAGTATTGGCTTTACTGATCACAATCAATTAGATTTTTTCCACCCTAACGTAAAGTAGAAAGGGAAAAAAGTTATAGCTTTTTTGTTTCCTTTGTGAAGTTTCAATAGCAATTAGGCTTGCCTGTGTCGTTCTGAGGGATGCTGGCTGTGCTGATCTTTGTTTGTTTTAATCATGTTAAAAGGGTTAAGCCAAATACTCCAAGAGCACATAGTGGAGCACTGAATGCAGCAGAGTGCTTTTATCCCACTAATGAAAAGAAATTGTTGAACAAGATTAGGTGCAAGTAGGCACTCAAGCCTGTTTGCATGATTTGTGTGTAACAGGAGCTCCTACAAGCAGTAAAGTCAAATCAAAGTGAGAAAAGCTAAATTAATCAGTTTGGCAAACTATTACTAGTAATAAGTAGCAGCATTCCTAACACTGATCCCAAATTTTCATGAGCTTTACTCATGGGACAGAATCCATTCATCAAGGCATTGTACAGTTATTGAACCTTACAGGTTCTTAGCTGGCAGGTAGGAAAGAAGTTTAACATCCTGAGCATGTACCCAAACTTCACAGTCTCTTTTTCTGTAGTGAATCCATTGCTGACCTGGATGCTGATGCCACTGGCTTTCACTGAGACAGGTTATGGTGATATAGTGCTCCTTCTAGGGGGTTTCAAGGTGCTAAGCTGGGTGTACAAGCTCAAAAAAAAAAAAAAAAAGGTATTTCAGCAGCCAAATGTTACTATAACCAAGTCTACAACAGAAAGAAATGAATTTAATACAGCTGGAAACTGAAGTGCACCATGTTCCTAGTTGAGAAGAAAACTTGTGTCCTCCCCACCCCTCTCCAAAATTGTCATTAAAATGTGCATATTTGCAAGACCAGTGAAAATACATTAAGCAGATGAATATATAAATAAAGAAACAGCTGGATCAGGCAAAAATGGGTTTCTCTTGTCTGGTGATACTTTACTGCTGCTTTTATTTTAACTGATGGAATTTAACAAATGTTTTTTTGTATACCACATATAAATGACAATTTGATTCAGACTCTAATGGTGTAAGTCTCACTAGCTGTGTAAATATTTTAAGGTTTATACATTACTTTTTTCATAACTGTGTCACAAGAATTAGATTCAAGCATTGCTCAATATTGCAACAATGTAGGATACATAAAGGAAAACTAATAGACCACATTTGTTCTCTGGAGAAGAGCAGTTGCTGTGAAGGCAGATAGTTATTTCTGAGAGAGGAACTTTAATAAATAAAGTGTGGAAAACATTGCTGTGTGTTTCAACATTACTCCTCCTTCATGCTGTAAGTAATTTTACTGTCATAAAATTTCTATGTGCTCCTCTCAGTCTCTAAATCTGCATTCTGATCACAAGACATCATTGAATCCTCTCAGGCCCTACTGTCATTTTATGGGGATTTCAGCAACAGTGCAGGTTCAGGAAATGTTGTACAATATACCCCAAAAGTAGTATTGGGAATGTACTCAGAAGCTGGGTGAAAAGGCAGCAGCAACTGGTCAAGATTGGGAACTCAGAGGAAGAGAAATCAATCCAAAGTTTGACACTTAGTTGATACAATTTATTAAAGGGATTTTTGATTCCTAGAAACAAGTATCAGAATAACATTGCAGTACTTTTTTTTCATTTATTTGTTTTGTGCTTGTGTAGTGATTCAAAGATGGAGCAGTTTTCAAACTGTTGTCTGAGGTGTCCAAGAGCTGGAGTTGTTCCTGTGCACTCCTCTCTATTGTCAACCACAAAAGCCTTAAAAGTTAATGTCCACTGAAATTGTTCTGGTTTTATTACCACCTAAATGTAATTTGTTCTGATTTATACCCCTGTAAAAAAGGTCAAGACTGATGATAGCTGAGACCAATATATTAAGTTCATGTAGTTACATTTGTGGATGTAAACACTCAAGATTGCATGTTCCAGTGCATCTTTTCACCAGGCAGAAGCTGTTTATTTAAAATGAAAAATTGACACAAATCTTCATACTAAACATAAATAAAACTGGATGTGTTTTGAGGCGAGAGCCAGCAAGAGGTGCTGAGTTTGGAATGCAGGTTACTCAGTGTATTTTTATTTTAAGAGAAGACTTATTCACAGCTGTCAATTTTTGAATCTCATTTATGCCTGGTTATATCAGGGCTCATTCTGTAGACAGCAGCCCCTGAAACTGTTGGACATTTGAATGGATGTGCCTCTGAGTCTTTCATCTTTCACACTTTAGACATGCTTTCAAGCCACCAACGGTTTACATTTTCTTTTGCATACTGCATTTTAAAAATACATCTTCTCCAGGAGTCCTATGAATGTATTTCAGTTTGGATCTGGATAACTAAGTCTGCTTCTAGCTCTGACCTTTTGAACTTGTTCTTTGCCCCCTTACTTCTTTTCCACTGGCTTGAGGTTAGATGATAAAGTTCATCAGCAACCTACTTGGCAGATTTTAAGATTTCTATTTTACTTCGATTTTTTTCCATTTGAGCAACTGTTTGGAGGAAATTTTGTATTGAGACATTGTCAGGGGCAATGCTGGCAGGAGCAGAAAGCTGATGATTGCTCTTGGGAGGACACGGATCACTGAACTCCAAATAATACTTGCAGTAGGGCTTGTTTTCACATCAGGGTATGAAGTGCTGAATTCCTCTTGCAAAGCCGTGAGGCTTGTACTGAGTCTGGTACAAACCTGGGATACGATATCAGCTTGGGGTTGGGGTGAGAGGCTGGAAGAGAAGAGGACCTGGTTGGAACAGGAAGATCAAGCAGAGGCCTGAAGTTGCCTCCTTTACTTACTCTCAACAGGCTGCTGAGCTGTGCTCAGTGCCAGGTTGGTGTTTCCATCAGCTGCAGCTGGAATGCAGGACGTGCTGTTGGATACAGCAATGCCTGCAGGAGGAGGGTGAAGGCTGCCAGTGCCAGGGGAAAACAGCACAGACTTTTTTTTTTTTTTTTTTGAAGACATGGATTGCTGTGGTGTAATTAATGTTTTCCCACTCTGATGTATGCAGAGGAGTTGCCAAAGGGGAAGATCCATGAGCTGCTGGCTCCAGTTCAGTGAGGCTTTGAAATTTCGGTTGCTCTTTACGCCGAGTTTCTGCATTTTCCAGTCCTGCAAGTTTTGCATGTCCTGCCTCCATCGCTCCTGAACTTACACCTTTCCAGCAGTGGTTCCAGCTATGCTTCCACGTGTGTTGGCTCTGCCCTGAGCAGTGCCCACACCCTGGGGCACAGGAGCCCCCCATGTTTGCCACATGCAGGTGGCAAAAAAAGAAGAGACAATCTGCAGACCTGTCTGCTCTTGTTCAACAGAAATAGTCTATGAGACGCAATCAAATATACCAAAGATCTTGTGCCTCTGCTGAGTTTTGCTTCTTCAGGTCCAGCCCCACATCTCCCCACTAAGGAATTCATAACTTAACTGTATAAATAAGTGTTCAACTCTTCTACTTATGTCTTTAATTACTCCATGGATTAGGCTGACTCTGTCCTTATTGACCTGCTCTGTTGGCTTTAAATGCTTCTTAACTTGCTTTGCTGGATTTATTCAGGCAATTCCTGGAGAAACTATTTTGCAATCTGAATTTGCATAACGGATGTGAAACATTCTCTGTCTCCTGTGAAAGAAAGATCAGGAATTTGTCACAAGCCCAGCTATTGCACATTTAAAAAGGTTATAAAGCTGCTAGGTATGTGATAAATGCTAGTAGAAACACTGGCTTCAGTGCAGCATGAGGGAAATTCTTCTTTTTACACGGTTCCCAAACCTATGCAGTGACTTTCCGGCAAATATTATTGTGAAACAATTGTTTTGGGATCAAGTTGTGCTTTTTCAGCTGGGAATTTATCTTGTGATGTTGAACTGCAACCAGAAGTCAACAATGACATAGGATACAGCTATTTTATGTGTCTATCATGAGACTTTAGCAATCTGTATGCTTTCCTTTGTTTCTCTTTAAAGGCCATTTTCTTTCCTTTTCCTCCAGCAGACTGCCCTACAAACCACTGAAAAATTTGAGACAGGTTGCTTTAAATTGTTTGACTGGGTCCTGGTTGGAGGCTTCTCTCCAGGACCAGAGAGCAGTCTCCTCTGGGTCCTTACAGCTGGAGAGCAGAAGCAGGGACCACTGTGGTGTCTTTAAAAACACTCTCTTGTGAGACAGACAAAGATAAAAGTGCTTTTTATGGCTCTGAGGTTCTTTGCTAGGGTGCCTGGAGCTGGATCTAGCCCGATCTAGCCTGTAGACAAAAAAAAGGGAACTTCAGCCTAGTGAAGTGTAGCTGAGCTCTGACTTGAACATTTGTCTGAAAGAGGCTGAGCATCGCAGAGGTTCAGTGTCAGGTGGCCACTCCATCAAGATGGAATGAATAACAGAGGGACCTTCCCCTTTGATGATTCTTTCAGTGAGACAGCTGAGAAAGACAGCATGTTGGCAGCCACTGTCAAAAAGCAACCAAAAATATGTGCAAAGAGATTATTTTCTTCACTGCTCAAGTGGCAGTAGAGCCTCAGATAAGTCAGACTGAGACATCCAAGGGAAAGCAGAGCTCCCTCAGACCCTGAGGAGCGAGGTTCTAGGATCTGCAGTGCAGGTGGGTCTCAATTGCAAGGTGATGCTGTTGTAAGATAACCATATAAAGATATGATTTCAGTGTTTTCTTCAGCTTTGTTGCTTGAGCAACTGCAAGAAATTGCAGGGCTGCAGAAAACACTGACTGTAAAGGTTATGTCTGTTTAAATAAAGATTTGCTATCTGTGGCTAACTGCAGGCCATGGGTTGGATTGTCTCTGTGTCCACTTGAGGTTGTATTCTTTAAATTATGCAATTTTCAAATTCTTACCTGCATAATAATGGGACAGTGTGGGACAGAGGTCATGCCAGATGTTGATGGCAGCAGACAAGTGAAATCGTACCTTTCCCTGTTTGTGCTCCTGACAGTGTTTGTCCTTTTTGAGAACAGAAGTAGTGACACTGCTGCAAACACTTCTCCCTAAATGAGCTGCTGGTAAGGCGTTGAAAATTCACCTCTGCCTTCCTCAAGCCCCACTGTTTAAAGAGCTATACAATATAATTTGCTTTGCTATCTGTTCCTTCGAAGCATTTTCAGTTAAGGAACTTGAATATTCATAGACTTGGATGAGCAGAAAAGAAGCTTGTTTCTTTCCAAGTGAAAATTAAAGGGGAAATTAAAACATACTTTCCATGCTGCTAGTACACATTTCAGTAAAACATCAATTGTATATATGCCTGATTACTTTCCCGTGGAATAATTTTCATGAAATAGTTGATATTAAAATTCAATATACTGTTTTGACTAAGCCTCACTGGGGATAGCACAATCTCTCATTATTTCCTTTTCAGCATAGACATAGCTCATAGTACGGATATGCAGATTTTTAATGCAGCAGTGGAATTGTAAAATGGAGGTATTTTTCAGCTATCACAGCATTTAGCAGGTCTGGTGAATTGTGTCTTACAGCCACTTTATTTTCTCACTATTTTTTTAAAGGCCTGTCCTGTGCCAACTCATATCTTTTATGTCAAATATGAGACATAGGGAAGCATTCCCGTGGCAAAAAAAAAAAAAGTGTGTCCAACAGCCTAAAGCTTTTCTTTACAAATTTATTTTTTGAAACCACAAGAGGTATAGGGGAAACACTCTGCATTGAATGCACTGCCTGGCAGTAGAGAGGGCATGAAGCAAGGGGATAAATATGGAATAGCAGCCCTTCACCTCCCTGTAGCCCCTCCAGTGATCAGCTTGGAGCCCACCTGCACAGTCCAGAGCAGCCCCTGGGCCGCCTGAACCTGCACCAGGCGATGTGCAGGAGTAACATCTGTCTGGCGGGGTTGTTGCTTTCTGCCTAACCTACCTCCTTCCCTGGGCTTGTAACTGTAACTTGGGAAGGACCTGAACTGAGATCTGCTCAGCTGTGCCCATCACTTGCTGGGGAGAGGGCTGGAGGAGAGCGTGGTGCTGTTTGCTGCCCTCCCACCGTGTGTGAGGGTACATCCCCAGCCCAAAGGATGCATTTTGGGCCATTTCTGAGCACCAAGGCGTGCTGGCTATAGGCTGGGTGCAGAGAACACTGGTCTGCACTCACCCAGGCTGCTGCTGGTGTGCAGGAAATGCTGCAGTCTGTAAAATCACCTTCGCTCGCGGACTGTTGCAGTTCTGTCATCTCAAAAGACTCCATACAGACTGGTCAGCACAAAATCTGAGCAAGAATAATTCTCTCTTTGTGTCCTTTCTTGTGGCTGATGGATTTGAGGACCCTCCATCCTCCAGACTGGCTCTCAGCTCCCTGGCACCTCAGAAAGCCAGGCTGGTACCTGGCAGTTGGGATTTAAGTTATCATCCCAGACATTCCAATATGGAAATCCCAGAGCACAGCTGTGCACAGCCTCTGCTGCATCTCCCTGGAGAGTCCTGGAACAGAGGTGCAGCATCTCTGCACTGCTGGGAGGGTGCAGCCAAGGGAAAGCAATGCATGAAGCATCCAGCCCTTGCTCTGTGTCCTAAGTCATAAATCTCTACGGAGAAAGACAGGCAGCAGAGCTGAATTTCCCCTTTCAAGGATTTGGCATGTCAGAGTAAATATCTAGCAATTCATACAAATGCATTTTAGATGCTTTTCTTTCCAGGTCAAATGTTGCATAATATCACCACGTATTCGATGTATCTGCTTCCAAAAGGTCACATTCTGGCAACGAATAGTTTAAAAAAAAAAAACCTGAAAAAACCCTGATCCATTTGTCCCATCTAAATTGCAGAGGTTTTGCAAAGGTTTGGGAAAATAAAGCCTTTTCTAATATAACAAAAAGTAACATTAGAGCAGCAGATCTCATGGATGATTACCATGGCTTTCAGTGACACGGGTTAACTAATTTAGCAATCTGGGTCTGACAGAGCTTTGCAGAGTACATCTCTCAGTGCTTTAGGACTAAATGCTTCACTTAGATTTTGGGAAGCCAAAAGATTGATTTTCTTTGCCTTTTGATTAAGAGAACAGGATTTGGACATGAAAATCCAATTAGATGAATGCTGGGGGTGGGAGGGAGACAGGGAGAGAAAGAGATGGATGGCATACAAATCTGCTGCAAACAGACCTTATTCTGAAATCTGGACTACATCTCCTCTGGCTTTCAATTAATTGTAAAACAGCTGCTCTTCTCTCCCTGTGCACTGAGACAAGAGATCACTAAGTTTGAGAATTGCCAGGTGATAATAGTGAAAACTCAAAAAAGAGAAAACTTCAAGCCATTGAAAATAAATAACGGGAGTCTTAAAAATTGAGAGAAGGCAATATTTTGTTATCTCCAGTATTTCTTGCAGTTAAGTATCTTGAATGATCTTAGGTGCTTTACTATCAATAAACCTTGCAGCAATCTCCATCTGCCTGTCATTCATAAAATGAGATGTTACTATTTTGCAGAGCCATAAACCACATTGGGAATTTATCCAAAAAGCTCATGATAAAAGTCAAAGTATAAGGATCCAAACGCTTTCTAAGTGAAAGACTGTTTGAAGCAGCTGTTTTCCTTTATTATTAGAGATAATTATACTGTCAAAACAGCAGAATATTAACTTCTCCCATGTCTGGTTCACCTGTTTATAGCGTGCTACCCAAGTGCAGACATGCCAGATGCACCCTGCCAAGAGTGATGGGGAACAATAAGGCTCTCTACCAATCTGGAGATTGCTCTCTTTGTGCAGAGCAATCAACCATCTAATCCATCTGGGAGCTGGCAAGGGCTTGGGAGAAATGCTTTAACGGAGGAAAAACCTTGCAATGGACCCTTATGACTCCGTCCTCGCTTTGTAATTTCCTTCTAAGTTCCAGCCATGTGGTGCTGTCTTGGGGTGAAGGATGCTGGCTCTTTTTCCCCAAAAAATTTCTTGCTTTGTGGTTATCTCTGCAAATTCCTGGTCAGCAAACAGAAGAGTTACTTGTTTCAATGCTGCTCTTCAGTCTAACTAGGGCTTGTGGCAATAAGACCCATAGAGTCGTTCGTGCCTTCACGGGGGTAACTTGTAAAAGCAATAAATAATTGCTGGTTTTATATCCACAACCTAGATTTAGAAACAAGGGGAGACAAGACACTTCCATTATTGAGATCTTTGTGACTACATGGAAAAATGACCGACTGGTGGAATTTTGGGGATTGTTTTACAGCAATAGATAAAAAAGCAGCTGAAATTTAAAATTAAAAAAAGCAGATTCAGTAGATGAAAGACAATTGTATATTTGACAGAAGCATTTCAGTTTTTCATCTATCTAGTTAGGATATAAAAACACAGACTTTTTCACAAGTGAGACCTGAGCATTGATGTGCATTGCTCAATTAAAATCTACTGAGTTTTACACTAATTTCCTTTCGAACCCCGTTTTAGGAAAATAGCTATATTCCTCTTTAAGTGTATCTTCACAACTTTCTGTGGTTATTATGAACTTGCAACATTATCTCTTATCTGGGGAATGCTAACCATGATAAACAAGGAAATAATCAGGGCCAAATGTGAGTTTTGGCAGTTGTTTTGGATTTTCAACATTTGGTACATTAGGGACGTGCACAGATCAAAATCCTGGAGGCTCTGTAAACATTGTAGCCCAGAAGCTCATATGTATTCTGAAGCTTTTATTTTCCTTTGTGAACACAACCTGGTTGGCAGTGATTAGTGGTTGTTATGATTTCATCTAGAAACCACTAACTGCAGTTAGAAAAAAAAAGAAAGTAATAAATTCACATAATTCACGTAGAGCAAAGTATGTTAACAAAAGCAGTGATTGTTTAAAGTTAGCACTTCTCTTCTGCAGCTCTAACTGAAATTTTCCTCTATATATCTGCATAGTTGTATGTGTACAAGCACAGAAATAAGTGTGTGGAATCCTCAGCTGGTGGGGTCACCTGAGATCAGAGTGTCTGAGGCATCTGACCATGGTCTGGGCCTGGCAGAGGGATCCTGTCGGGACACTCTGTGTGACAACAGAGCAGGTCACCAGTGAACTGCCTGAAAATTAGTTTACTGAAATCAGTGGCTTTGTTTTATCCCTGTTTTGGAAAGGGCTGAAGACATCTGGACCCTACCAGAAAGAGCAGACCAGACAAAAACTGCTTTTAACACAAGAGAAAATCTACACAGTTTTTGTCTCAAGTACATGATTTATCTGGTGTGACTTTAAAAGGTCTTGGAAACTTTTCCCTGTACTCCTTTAAAAAATGAAGATTAAAAGTTGTACTGTGTTAGCAAATGGGTTCTTCTCTGACCCATACAATACCTGTGGTGACACTTCAAATACTGTTTCAGATGAACTGGGGCCAGTTAAGACTGAGATAAAATACTTGTTACCTTGGACTGTGTATTTCTTGAATGATGAATGAGTGAAGGGACATATTAAAAAGCAAATTCTCCTCTAAAGGATAATGCCATTATCAGCTGAAAACTAAATAAACAAACAAACAAACCAACCCAAGCTGTTTTCAAAACAGTGAATTTAAAGTTTTTAGTGATGTATTATTGCACTGAGACAACCCAGGCTATGTACTTTGTTTTCCCACGTATCTGAGCAGGGGTAAGAACCAGTTTACCTTAGACTTTTCAGGAAGAACATGACAATAACAGACTCATCAGTGTTTTACGCCCTCAGCAGCACCAAGTGATGGATTGTGCATGTGCTGTTTGCAACTGGGACATCTAGGCAGCATCTGGATCCCACTAGAAGCTTATCTCCTCTTTGACTTATCTGGTAGGCTGTGCTGTAAAGAGGAAAAAAATTGCATGTAAAAGAGTTGCATTTACACAAAGGAGGCACTGGAATTGGCTTTTTTATTATTATTATTGTCATTTGAATGCAATGAGGAGCCTAACTTATCTACAAGAAGTCAGCATTATTTTACTAAATCAGCTCTTAACTGATTGTGTCTTGCAGTATTAGGTTCATGCTTCTCTTTTCCCCTTGCCGTCTCTTATGCAAGTCAATAATCTGTCCTCTGATTGTTAAAAGACTGCAAATCACTACACTTCTGTTATTTACCACTCATCTGAAACTCCCACCCACTACTTGTTCTCTTCTGTGTATTTAACTCACAACTACCCGGCATATATGTCAAAATAGTTTTTCACATTTTCTTTAAACAGCAGCAATTAATTGCTGTAATTCTACACATTCCAAAAAAGCCCAGAAGGTATAAACGCAGACTTACTCACATTTGCTATGTGTATGCAGCAGATTGTACTGACATCTTAGCAACACAATTAATTGGATCTATTTCTTAAGTGGTTTTTGCTTTAGAAGGAATATCTGAATTAGAGGAATGCCTTCTGGTTAGTAGGATGTACTTCGTATTTTCTGTGTTCAGTACTGCTGTAATTGAAAAAAATGGTATTCAAGGTAATATGATACTGATTCTAGTGAAAGGGACACCTCTGTCTTGCCGTTGTATCAGTGTAACTGAGGCCTTCTGAAAAAAATCACCAAACCTGTTGATCCTATTCAGATCAATATTCCGCTCTTTGGCTTTTATCAGTCCGGGTTTCCAGGCTATCCAAGTGCATGAGTTTATTAGATAAACCAACAGTGCAGGATGGGGAAATATCCCATCTATACATTTACTGTCATTCAGACTTACAAATGTCACATAACAGCACATGGTTTGTGCATGAGCTAAACGTGCCAGCCAGCAGCACACGCATCAGAATCCTGGAAAACATGTGATTTCCAAGTTCTGGGAAGACTTTGTAGTCACTGATTTCCAGAAACACTGCCTGGCTCACTGAGAGCACAAACTGCAGTTGCTGAAACCACTGCCCAGCTTCAGCTTTTTTCTATCTTTAATCACTGGAACGCTGTACATGGGAAAGACATTTAGATGATGAAAGGATCCTGTCTTTTGAATTGGCAGTGTATTTAAACAGAAAGAAAGCAGAAAATTAGTTTTTCTCTGGTCAGTTTCTTGTGTATTTTCTAAGAGATAGTGACATTAAAGGAGCATTTGCCTGAAGGCCTCAGATGAGATCAGGGCTCCATTTTGTTCGTCTCTGCAGGTGCCCACACAAGAGAAATATGCATTATTTATTATTATTACTATTATTATTATTACTATTATTACTAGTATTATCATCATTACATTTTCCCCCCAGGATAAATCATCACACCAAACGGGTAGGAAGAACAAAGAATATACAGATATACAGAGATGGAAAGAACATCCTGTGCAGACAGTTGCAGGATCAGGAGTGGAGATTATGGGAGGGGCACTCCTGGCCACCAGGACACCAAAGGGTTGTGATGACCATAAGAGCTGGGGAGGTTTGTCAGCGTGGCTGAGCTGGGCTTGGTTTGCAGCTCTGCACCAGGGCAATCATCTGGAGCTCTGCTCTGAGCCAGTGCTGATGTCAGATTTAGGCTTTCACATTCCTTACCTCCACCTGGGATTCACACAACTGCTCTCTGCCTTTGGCAAAATTCAGTAGCTGAGACCTGTCTTTGTGGGCTCCCGGAGGGAACGTGGTGGCTCCAAGGGTCGTGGTTTCAGCAAGGGTGGGAAGGTGTTTGACGAGGTCTCACAAGGAATGGGACAGGGCCAGGAACTAAATGGGAATGTTCATCTGAGCTTGTGCCTGGGTGGTGCAGCTCTGCAGCCATCAGTCCTGGAAGTCCTTCAGGCCCAGGAGCCATGGAGGCAGCGGGTAGGATGATTATTTGGGAGGACATTTCTCATAAAAATTGCTCATTACCGATATGTATCTATAAAAAGACATTTTTATGGCCAACTGGCATTTTCTAGCAGTAAACTGTTCACCGTTAAGGTTCTGATACTCTCTGTTTGTGGGATTTAGCCTTCTTAATCAGAATGCCTTGCTCTTCTGTGTGATTCTGCAAATTGCTAAACTACTGTTCCATTTTGTTTTTATAATTCCACTGTAAATGTTTCCAAAAATCCTAAACAACAAAAAGCCAACAAAGCAAAACAGCCCTATGCTGCTTTCATTTAAATATTTCTTAACCAAGCAGATTTCCAGTAAGTAGAATGCAGAATTATTTTGTTTCAAGAAAGCAAAACAAATCCATGAACTAAATAATCCTTCATTTTGTCTTCAATTTATTGTTTTTTTAAGTGACTGGGAGAAGTCTTAAGCCTTGCACTTTTCCTACAGTGGAAGGGAGTTCAACCATTTGGAGGAAATGTGTTAAGCTGATGGCAGTGAATTTCCATTTGCATAAAATAATTTATGTACATGCATTTTAGGGTAAAAGTGGAGCCAAAACTTAAAAAAAATCCTAAGATATTTCTGAGACATAGATAGCTTTGAATACCCAGGCCATTTGTCAGTGAGTTTAGTTTGTGTATTTTATTTGCATTGAGCCAGACTAAAAGAATTTGTTTTAGTAGGGAATTTGTTTCCTAATGAAAGAATTCCAACCCTGTCACCCTACTGACCATCAGACATAAATTTCATGTTTACTCAACATTCAGTATCAGTGGGGGAATATCCAACAAAATAAAAGACAGAAAGAAGACAAAAGGAATCTTTTGGCCTTTTTCAACATGTGAACTCTGTCTTCCACTCTGAAATTCAAATAAAGTAACAGCGGATGTTTAAACAGAGATTGCAATCCCAAACACTCCTTGCCTGTTTGTTTAATTACATTTCTGGAAGGTTACAGCTCTCCAGCAAATCTGGACTTTGTTTTTGTAGGCTTCTCGAATTCTCTGCTTACTTTGACCCTGCAGCTTCGATTCAGTTCAATTATTCGATGCAGGGCAAACCCAGCAGCCCCCGCTGAAGCAAGTGCCAGCTTTGCTCCTCAATTCACCAGGGACAGAGCAGTACAACAAGATTTTCCTCTTTATTTTCACATTCTGAACTTTGTCTTACAGCCCACAGCAGTTTTTACACACACAGCCTGATGTCTGGAAGGTGATTCTTGACACTCAGCGCTGTGCAACATAGAGAAAGCACCTCCTGCCTTTACCTGCTCTTGAGTGGTAGCAACACCTGATCAGTTCCTTCATATTGAATAATTCAGAGGGCTGATCTGCACAAATAGCCAGAAGTAACTTTAAAAACAAACAAACAAAAAACCCCAAAAAGTTAAACTCAGTGATCTTCACATTCAGATTTTGGGTTAGGACGTTAAATATAAAAGCCTTCTGTCACGTTATATGCACATACTTCGTGCTCACAGTTATATCTGCATTTCACTGTAATTAAGTTCACTAGCCCTCCATATATTTTTCTGCTTTCTTCATCTGCACGGGACCTGTCACTTTATCCTCACTCTTCTCTAAAGGTTCTTATAGTTCCATGGGAAGGGAGACCCTTTTATGTTAAAAACACATATCTAGA
Source organism: Oxyruncus cristatus (assembly GCA_013399855.1). NCBI lineage: Eukaryota > Metazoa > Chordata > Aves > Passeriformes > Cotingidae > Oxyruncus > Oxyruncus cristatus. The sequence continues at coordinate 1,162,334 of VXAY01005276.1, read as the reverse complement.
TCTTTGTAAATGGTGTATATGTTTCCTGCTGAGGTCTGAGTAAGCTTTCTCAAATAGTCTATTAGCATTTTAATAGCATACTCACACTAGGAAGTCTTTTTGTTTCACTAGGCAAATATGAAAATATTCTGTATTTGTAAAACAGTGATTCAATGCCAGTTACCCATCAGATATGATCCACATCACAAGGAAAGTCAGGCCATCATAAATATAATAACATTACATAAACATTAACAAGGAATAGATAGCTATCAATGATATACAAACCCCTGCTTACAGATCCATACCCTGTCACCTCTAAGTATTTTCACAGTTTTGCACTCTATGCTTATATTTGAATTGCAAAAGTTGGTAAATGTTGATGTCTCAATAGTTATAATGCAATTTAACACCTCACTATAGGAGCATACACATATTTTCAAAGGTAGTTGTGGGTTTTTTGAAATCTTCTAGGCAAATATTCTCCCCCAGATTGTCATACTATCACATAATTTTGTACTCACGAGATCATTTTTATTCCCCTTTGCCCACACAGGGAAAGATTGTGTTTTGAGTGAAAGATCACCCAGGGAATTGCCTCTATCTGATTCCTGCTGGAAATGGATATGAAAAGGGAAATTCTTCAGTTTTGCAGATACTCTTGCCCCATCCATCAGTATCAGGGCAGACTTTTCTTTTCCCCAAACTGCTTCAGCCCTGCTCTACAATGCAGATATAGATGATGAAGAAAGTGGCATTTTTGTATATGAAGACAAAACAGGAAACATCATTGGCTTTGTTGCCGCAGTCTTTGGCAGAAACCATGAAGGTTGCATTTGTTTCTTGGGGCTTCTTTGTTCCAGACTCACCTAATGAATAAACTCTTTTGCTTGTAGACTGAGCAAAATAAGCAAATCAGCTAGAAATACCTTTTACTTGCCTGTGATCTGATGGCACAGAGCCTCACACTTTACATATACTTAGAAGATGAATCAAAACTCTGTTTTCCTGTGTCTCTAATTTGTATGAAAAGATATAATTTCTATAGAAAAATGCCAGTCTTGCTCTTACAGTCTGATTCCCCAAGCTCAGCTCTGCTGTAGGCTACACTCAACCTTGGATCGATTGCTGAAATAGAAAGGTCCCAAAAACCATCAAAGTAACAAGTTATATTTTGCAAAAATGACAAATAACTTTGTCCTCACAGAACATGGAAACAGCTTTACAAGCAAAGCAATAAAAAAATGCATTGTTATTGCTTGAGTATATTATAACCCTCATTTGAATAGAATCTCAGTCTGGTTTGAAATCACTCTGTGCATATGTTACAGAAAGTCTAGAAACATTTTGTTCTTTATTAATGAAGCATGAAGAAAATGATACTGAGCATATTTTGTGAGAATTTCAGCTTCCTTATGCATGCTATACATTAAGTCTTCCCTAATTAGATTTTTGTAAGTTTAAAAGCTCAAGAAGGACAAGCACACGTGACTATTTCTATAACCATGTTGGTTTTGCTCCCCAAAATATTTTCTGTTGTTTGGCACACTTCATTCTATCATAATTTTTCTGGCAGCTGAATACAGACAGGAGAAGAACAATTAATCTCTTTTTTTTGCTTGCAAATATGGAAAGAATAATTGAAAGCATGAGTGTTCTGGGGCTAAAAAAGGTGGCTTCTTACAAGTGTGATGCGAAGAGGAGTGTGAGACCCCTTAGAGATTGCAAATTTGGGCAGTGATGTGAGTCAGTAAAGATGCTTGAGGATCTCTGCTTCACCCTCCTGCTATCCCAGAGAAGCTGTGGATGGCCCATCCCTGGAAGTGTTCAAGGCCAGGTTGGACAGGGCTTGGAGCAAGTGGTCTAATGAGAGGTGTCCCTGACCATGACAGAAGGTTGGAATGAGATGGTTTTTAACGTCCTCTCCAACCCAAACCGTTCTGTGATTCTGTGATTCTAAGACAACCCCACTTCAGCATCACAGCAGGCAGAGCTCGCCATGCTGGTGAGTCTCTGTTCACATTCTCTTTTGTTTTTCCCAAACTATCAGTTCTTCAGGATCATCTCTGTACTCTCTGACAGGGCTGGTAATGCATTGCTGAGCCCCTCCAGACCTCTCCTTTACTGAAAATGCCCACTAGCCAAATACTGAGGGTTTGACCTGAAGAGAGAAACCTAACTCAAGAGAAGTCTGCTGGCTTTTCCCCTGAAGAAGCCAGCACATTTCTCCTGTTACTCCTGATGTTTTTTTGCGGTGTAATACTAAAATAATGAGAGCTTTGATGTGATGCAGGTCAGGCCCGATATTACTGCCAGCAGTTATAACCTGGCAAAAAGAAAACTCTGCAGCGTGGTTGTTCCAGACCCCGTTTCAAGCCTTCAGAAACATTTGGGGGGAGAAAAGCTTTAATTTAATCTGCTCAAGAAGGAGAAACTTTGCTGCTGCACAAGGACTGTGAACTCGGTGCAGTGACAGAAACCAGCAGCCGTGTTGGGGCCACTGGGCAACTTCTGCGAGAGCCCTTCTGTCCCCTCTCACTGGGCATGGACAGTTTGGAATTGCCATGTATGGTTTGTGTGCCTTTCTGTTTAACATGTAATTCCCAGAAACTTACGGCTGTGTTTATAATTCCAACTATAATGAAAAGGGAAATTAAAGCCTTTCTAATTTATCAAAAGAATGAAAATTGCACTGAGAAGGAAGGGGGGGAAAAGAGTTTTCACTCTTTTGGGATTTGAGAAAATTAGTCCTGCAGTATTTCTTTTCCCGAAGAAAAGGAATATTAGATATATTAGCTTAATTCTTTTGTCCTTTCCTCTTCAGTGTTCTAAATTCTTTGTATTTAGGAAAAAAAAATGCTGCTATCCAACTCTTAAACCTTATTTCTCATTTTATAGTATTTTAATGCATATTCTTTGTTCTGCAGAGTATTCCCTCAATAAGCAAAGCAGGCTTCTTATAGATAAAAATAATTGTTCTATAAAAAGCAACAGAACTAACACACAATTGACCTGTGTGAAAAATCTTCGCACGTGTGGTAGGCAGGGGTGTGCCTATGTGTATATTTTTGTATATGAGCTATGTTTTAACACTCTAATCAAGCTAGTACTTGGTATTGGTATCTGAAAACTTTTTTCAAACTAATTGGCTGATAAAAATATAAAATTATTCCCTGAAAAGGAGTGGAGGTTTAGATCCTTGAGTGCTGAGTAGTAAAATAGACAAGAGAATTTTAGGACTGCGAGTTTTGAAATTGGTTATTCCCCTTCACTGTGTCTTTTCTAGCTCTTTCATTCAGGCAGGTTTATGGTTTATTATGTAGAAAATATGGGAATGCAATGTTTGGCTTTGCAAGAGTGGGATGCTCTTGCTCCTGAAGCTTCCGGGCTGCTGCTGCCCCTGGCTCGTGCACCTCTGTGTGCAATGATCCTGGGGAGCTAAAACCTGCATGTACAGGAGAGTGGGAAAAGCAATTGTTATCCCCACTCAGCTGTCAGCAAATGGACCCTGACAAATTAAAGGACTGGCCCAAAAGAAATTTGTAGAAAAACTGAAGGTGGAAGCTGGTCTTTCTGAACCCAGAATTGATGTCTCTGCCACAGGGACAATCAGCAGCCATCAGGAGCAGTATGTGGTGTAAATAATTCTTGTATTTATATCCTCAGTGAACAGGACCTGGAGAAACCTTTCTCCTCAAGTGCCCTAACCTACTCTATTTTGTTGTGCTGAGATCTTTGGAAGGTGAGGAGAAGTGAGGAAGGGCAGTTAAGTAGTTGGATCAGACACTGGTAGAGGTGTTAAGGGGGCCAGGAGAATGAATGACCTTAATAAAGCAACAGAAAACCTCTTCAGGCTGAGCACAAAGATGGTGACATGTCCTGTAGCCAGACTCTAAGAGATTTCTGTGGATGCCTTCAATATTATGACTACTGAAGGAAATAATAGAGACTGTGGGTGCCTCAGTGACTGAGGGGACATTACTGGAGGAGAACAGGTCACAAAATAAAAAGGGCATGACCTGCCAGAGAGGAACTTGGCTATTTGACATGACAGTGGGTCGATCTGAGGCAGGACAGAGCCAGGGCATTGGGCTTGGTGTTGCTACAGGTCCTGTTACCAAAAAGATATTGAGCCAAATCAGCACGTCTTGGAGATAATACACCAGAGTTGATTGGGCCACTATTTTTACGAGGCAGTTTTCAGGAAACAGGTCCCAGTGATAGGAAAGAGATGAAGAGTATCGTAGAAATTTAGTGCATATAATCAAAACTTTTATTTCTTCATTTTGGAGCTGGGAATTTATGACCAGGGCTGCCAGGAGGAGGACGGCAGCTCTGCACATGAAGTGACCTTTGCAAACCTGGCTTTGAAAGTTTGCCTTTGGAGGGTATGGAAGAAATTTCTGTTTTCCACTGTTGGAAGGAGGGAGGACTGTTCTCTGATCGGTACTATTTTATTAAGAGGCTCCTTTCCTTAGTGCCAGATTAGTATTTAGCAGCTTGTTTCTCTTATCCTGTCTCACCACAGGACAGTGGCAGTGGTTGGGCACTGAGGGACCAAACAGTAGGACTGGCACCCCTTGGTTGGCACGAGCAGGACTGTCACCATTCCTCTGATCACTGCCTGTGTCCCTTCACAACACACTGTGTAAATGCTGGATCTTTCCTTCATGTTCCAAGGGCTGAGTGCAGGCTTTGACCACTCACCTTCTGCTCTTTGCCCTTAGCAAAAACTCACGGAGGTCTAAAAGCACAGGATTACCTGACTCTGTCCTGCTCTCAAGGGCAAAATTCCAGGCTAAAGTCAACTTCTCAAATACCCCCAGCTTTGACAAGTCAGAAGGGGATGGAGCTTTTAACAGATATCTGTGAAAATTAAGCTTGAGATTCAAAAACTGGGAATGAGACCTCTGATCCATATGAACCAACTGAGATTTGTCTCCAGTCTCCTCAGGTTTAGCCTCTTGTCCTTGTTCTTTGCATTTATGCTGTGATCTCTTCCACAGGCCAATAATCCATCAGGCTTTGAGTCATTTTAAGGACAAGCTTAAATTGGAGTGTATTCACTCTTTAGCTGAAATAATTTTGATCTGATGGCAGAAACCTGTCTTTTGAACAAAGAAGAATGAACAAGGATGAAAGAAGAATTCTTTGAAATATTTTAGCACTAATGCTGTTTTTTAGACCAGTTTTTCGGATGTACACGTTCACATTGTCTGTCAGTCCTTCAGTAATACATTTAAACCCCATATTTCACTTACATTTGGCAATAGAATTGTGTCAAGTTCCTACACCTCTTGTGAAAATAGGCAGGTGACCTTGGTGAAGGACTTCTATTAATTCACAAGAGAGGAAATGGTTAATAAGCTCACTTTTTCCAGATATCAGAGGATCCATGCATGGCAACTAGAACTTTAACTCCATTGCTCTCAGAACTACTTCTTATAAACAATACCAGTGAAGGTCAAAACTGATTATTCCTTAATTTTCTCTTCCATAGTTGTGTAAATCAACCCCTCTCCCTTGCTGCTAGTGAAACTACATTGATGTCCATCAGCTGATGGATCAGGATTCAGACACACCATTGTGGTGGTCAGCAAATATTTTAGTGTTTCTTCTCTGCTTCTACCCAACCAGTAATGAGGGATAACACTGGAGTATCTCCACGTTTGGTGCTTCTCAGGCTATATAGGGATGCAACTTGTCCAGTGCTTTATCTTTTTGGCTGGAAGTGTTAACTCTTTCTATTCTGCAAGGAGCTCGTGTCCTTGTTGTGCTGTACAAGCCTGTGACAGCAATGTCTGCAGAGAGAAGGTTTGGACAGTGTAATCTCTGAAAAGCCAAAGCAGGCAGCTGAGGGAGGTCTGTGAGCTGAAGGGTATCACCTGCCCTGGATAGACTCAGTCTCAGTGCTACTGCTCTGCTTTTAAATGCTTGCTGCTTCTGTACAGAGCTTAAATCAGCACCACCAACAAAAAAAAAAAGCACAAACCGTAGAACTACTTGCATCTGCATTTAAAAATGTGTTGCAATGTGCCCAGGGAGGCAGCACAGTGAACGTGGCAGTGTGTGGCTGAGCGTAGGATGGCAGCTGAATCCCGAGAGCAGGGCACAGCACAGAGCCTGGGTCTTTGTGGGAGATGCATGTGGAGATGGGAGTGTGAGCACTGAGGGAAAGTGCACCTGCAGGAATAAAACCATCTGAATAAAGCTGTTAACTTACAAACAAATGGAGTATCGAAGCAACCTAAAAGTGACATAATAGAGAAACAGTCAGGGACCATAGTGGCATTTAAGTGCCTATTTTTAGCTTGTATTTACTAATTGCATAGGAGTGAGAAAAGGAGGTGTAATTACAAAGACAAATGCTCTTGGTAAGTGGAATAAGCTTTTTTCTGCCCGGTGTCTCCTTCAGAGGAACTCATACATTTATTTCTAGTGTTTTTCTAAGACTAAAAGAGCAAGCTTACTAAATAGATAGTAATTGGTATGAAATGGGCAGCCAGTTAAAGCTGAAAGCACTTGTACCCACTTCCCTCTTCATTATATTTTTTGTGTCATGTAGATGGCAGGAGTGCAGTAGCCTGACAATTTACTTGATTAAAAGTGACATTGTAAATATAGTCAAAGGCAATTCATATTAGAAAGGACTTTTGATAAGAAGGTTGTCCTCTGTCGTGTTATTAGCCTTTATGAGATGAAAGACAATGAAACCCTAATTTGCACATAATTCCTCTTAGTATTTTTTAATAAGGTTTTGTGTATTATCCAGCCATGGGTTTTGATTTGCACAGATGGAATGAAGTGCTGGAACATTTTCAAAGAACGTAAATGGAAGGTTTGTATTTCGGTTTCACTTTTCATTTCAGCAGCGGTCATGCAGGCAGGGCGAAGTAAAGAGGAGGTCAGGAAAATATCCATGGGCTATACAGTGCCCTCAGACCATGCTCTGGTCTCCCACTGATTTCATTGTCTGTCTCCTGGCACAGGAGTTATTGAGCCAAAACACAGAATTTATATTGCTGTCCCCAAGGCCGTGTTCTTATCAATCTTTTTTTTTGTTTGTTTGTTTTGTTTTGTTTTAGGGTTTTTTTTTTGTTGTTTGGTTCTTTTTTTCTCTTTGAAAGAAAAAAAAGCAAACCAGAATGCCCCTCATCCCCCTCAAAAAAACCCCAAACCAATTAACCAAATGCAAATTCACATGCATGCTTCAGGAGGCTCAGCTATTCCAGACAGTCCAGGTTCCCAGGATCATCAGGAAGAACTAAATATTAATCAAATTTCATGTACTATTATAGAGACTGAAACAAGAAATATCATTGTCTCTGGAACTGGTGAGGCCATGTAGCAAGTGTCTGTTATGCTCTCATATTGAATTTACTGTTCATTAGTCCAAGGACAGATTTCCCCAACTGCCAGCACGTCTAATCAAATTGGGAAATTTTAAAATCAAGATAATGGACATGAAGTTGGAACTCATGCTAGAGAGAGGCACTGCAAAATCTCTTTCTTTCTTCTGTGTTGACTTGGCACAGGCAAAAGGCATAAAAACTTCATCCCACCAGGAATATCAGATAATTCTGTTCCAGTTTTAAACTCTGGAAGTGCCCAACATATGTGTATACACTCAAGACTTTCAGCAAAGAAAGAACAAATCCAATTTTCCATGACATAGCAGGTTACTTACTCTGCAACAATTTGTTGAATCGACTCACGCTGTTTCTCCACTCCCTACAAACCAGCCAGGGAAATTAATTCTATACAAATCTACAACCAAAATACAAGAGAAAACAACCAAACAAAAGGAGATCCATTTTCATGTTTGAATGCATAAGCCAACACAAAAAAATAGACTAAAGGAGCAGGTTTACCTAGTATGTGAGGACCACTGCTACACCTTTCCTGGCTGTAATCACACCTCAGAAGAGGCTGTTGCTCTTTTCTTTAAGAGGTCCCTGCCTCTCATGACTGGCAAAATTTAGGTATGAGTTTGGTAGGACATAGAGGAATGGCAAATTCAGCAAGGCAGGATTGAACAAAAAATGAGCAAATGCTGAAGGCAGACTGCAAGGGCTGCAATGCCTCACGCTAACTGTGCACTTAAAATGAGCGGGGGAAAATACAAGTATTACTGAACAGCTGCTGCTGGACAACAGATACAATGTCCTGTGAGAACAGCAATGCACCTCTTCAGTGCACAGTTCCAACATCATCACCTGCTGTGGTCAGGGAGGTTGAATTAAAACCTGAACAGGAGGGAAAATGCCTATTTAGTATGCCCAGATTTCAAGGCATTGAGGAAGGAGAATATCCAAGTCATGTCTGTTGGGCAGAGACCAGGAAAGGGAGTCTGCTGGCAAGCCAGCATTAGTTCCTCAATTACCATCCCAGGGGAGATGCCTCCAGCCTTTTGGTTGAGCACAGCAGCCTCAAAATGTCATTGCCCACGATTGCTAAAATGATGATGGTTTCACAAGCCATCCCCTGAATTTTTATTCCCTATTTTTATCTTGGGCTTGCTACCCCAATATCAATACTGAAACACAATAATTCCAGAGCTGCAATATATGTTGGGAATGCTGAAAGGTGGGTTAGGAGCTTGGCTGTGAGGGAAAAACTGAGCAGCAAGGTGATGCTGAAGTAACTGGGAGTGAAGATGGTGACGCAAAGGAAACCGAAGGGGAAAACACAAAAGAGTTCACACCCAGAAAAGCTGATTGACAGCAAAGAGAATGGCACAGTGTGAATTGGTGATGGAAGACCACTGAGGGACTGGACTAAAGGCTGAGCAAGATGGCTTATTTGGGAATTGTCACAAACACAAGAGCATGGAAATATTTATCAATCAATGTATTATTTTGAGAAACTGTGAGGGAAAATGATAGGCCATTGGAGGATAACTGGTTAGACAGGGCTGGAGAAGAGGAAGAATTGCAGTGGAAGATGCTGAGTGTCAGAACCCACCTGAGCAGGAGAAGGGGAAATTAAATCAGTAGGATGTGGAAGGGAAAGAGTTGGAAGGAGGTGGGGTGAGACGAAGGTATCAGAGATGTGGGAACAGCATAGTCAGACAACCAACAGAAAAAAAGTATTTGGGAGTAAAACCAGTAATGGGTTTTAAATGAAGATGGAAGAAGGAAAAATGGTAAATGCTTGAAATGGCATGAAAATGTGCAATGCAAAAATGGATGAAGATTGGAAGACATAGTAGGAGATTTTATCAAAGGAAGATACACCTATTTAATACAATGATTGGGATATTATGTTAAGAAATTGCTCTTGTAAGGATATTTGGAGAAATCTCAAAGAGGCTTACATTGTATAGGAATACCCTGACAGTCCTCATGGAGGAGAAAAAAACCTCATAATTTTAAAAGAATTAATTTAAAACTGAGAAGCTGGTCCAGATTTCTAAGGGTATCTTCACAGTGCAGTGTAGTATCTACTTTGAGAAGAGCTAAAAAGGTTTATTCACAGGTTATGAAAATTATGTTCCCTTTAAAGTTATTTGTATTTAAACACTCAAAAATCATTAATCACTTTAAAAAAGTCGTGGCTACTTTTTTAACACTACATTTTTCTATGAGTACTTGTGTATTCTGCAAAATACACAGTGTTCCTGAGCCAAGGGCTTTTGGTGTTAATTGAGTGGGTTCTAAACTAAAAGCAGAATTTGAAGTAAATGTGATTTACTGCACATCTTACACTTTCTCTCTTCCCTTCCAACCCATAATCAGAAAAATCTAAAGCCCCGAGGATGGCGTTCTCCAGAGTTTGCCAGAGTAGGACTCGACTTCCGCATGGAAAGACTTCTTGCATTTCCACAATTCCCAGTTTGTATTTGCAGGCAACGGTACCAGGCATCTGGATCTCTGATCTTTGTGGAGCCAGAAACTTTGAAGGCAGTGAATTACTTCCTATCTGCTGGAAAATCATGCCCATTCTCACTTCATGAATCTACAACAGACAGTGAGCTCCTTTATGGCATTTCTGTTTACTCCAAATATAATGAGGCTCTGTTGATTTTTTAAGCTCCCGTTTATGAAGCCAGAGCGTAACAAGATCTTGCTTGTAAGCTTAGATCCTCCCTCTCAAAGGGAGCGTGTCATTCGAACAGGAAACCCTGCGAAAGGAAAACAAGTGTTTCCCAAATGAGTACCTGTGGAGAGGGAAATGTTAATCCCCCTCATCGGCTCTGCAGCCCCCAGCCACACACCAAGTGTGTGCGACATGGACACGAGGGTGGTTTGGGCTGATGGTGGGGAGTGGGGGTGTGGTTTGGGTGGTTTTTTTTCTTTTTCTGTCAGCAGAACTATCTTTCCATTTTACAGGGTATGAAGTGGCACAGAGTAAATATTATCCAAGAGCAGCAGACAGGAAGTAAAATGAAGAGAAAAATCAAGAAATACCAGCTTAACACAGAGCAGGGGGAACACACGTGGTGGATCTTTACCTTTAGACCCTCTCAGCTATTAAATCACCCTCTTTCTTCTCATAATGAAGGTTCAGTTCTGAGAGTTAATGTACAGCTCATGCTACACCCAGATGGAAATGCAATACGTTTTGATAACCATATGGTACAACATGAAAGATAGTCAAGTATAAAGATTATAACAACCCAGAAATTAATTTAGTGTTGAGCTTGATCTAGATCCCACTAAAGCCCAATGTAAACTCTTTCAATGACATTTGGGTCAGGTCTTTCAGATCTTTCTGTGCTCTTTGTGTGTGACTTAAGGTTATTTATCAAAGGTCAGCATAGCTGAGTATAAATAATAGATAGCTTGAAGCATTCTCTCTCTTTAAATCTGCTCACAAATCACCTTTTGGGATTTCAAGAGGTTTTTTTACTGGTTTGCTCTCCCTAAAACAATAATTAGATAATGTTATACTTGCAGTTGTAATTTGTGCTGGCAGTAATGAACAGTTAAGTGTTCTTTCATGAATGACCAGGTGAGACTGATGTGAAAATATAGCATTTAAATATAAGATAAAGTACAGCAGATTATAGACTGGCTATGATCCTAGAGTAGCCTGTATTCTTTTCCACCAGGAAAATGGCACTGGTTATCTAGAAAGCAGGTAATTTTCCCCTAGGTTTTGGAATAGCAGTAATTTTCAAAAGACTTCGTATCCTTTCTAAGAGCAAGTTGAGGTGACAAAAACACAGGCCTTTAAAAACAAAAGACAGGACCATTGTACAAGTGAAAGCGATTGCCAATAAAGAGGCATTAGCTGAGTAAATATTACCACCAGGCTCCACTTAATTAAATGGTTTGCTAAACACATGCAAGTACTTTTATAGGCACCAAATATGCAGGGGAATGCCAAAGGACTTACTGGATTCTTATTTAGTATTTCCTGTTTTCTGGGCTGAAGTGTCTGAACACAGCTGCTTTGTTGCACTTCCTTGAGATCTGCTGAATGCCAACGTTCATGGGCCACAGCGTCAGTACCAAGCAGACACGTGAAAAGCACAGCAATCATTGAGCAAAATGTGGTTTTGCTCTCCACAAGGCGCTCAGCAACACCTTCTATGGAGTCACGCAGATGGAAACACTCTCTCTAAGCATGCTTCTGCATTATTCTGAGGTCAAAGCTATGGATGTCTGCCAGGTCCTCCATCTCTTAACACAACAGCTCCTGTTAATAGTCTGTGTCTCTCTACTTAGCAGTTCATCCTCTCTGAGTCTTGCAGAGCAGCAGCCTTTGCCTTGAGGAGGAACATCTACATGGTCCTGCCATGCCGTGTCTCGGGACCACCATTCCTGCATGGGCTGCAATGCTCATGGCAATTCTTTTTACCTGAAATATCTCATGGACACAGGTTCCCTCTCTGTTTTTGCCTCCTGTCTGTTTTCAGCTTATCTCACCCTGTCTTCCCAGCTTTCTCCGACCAGTGTAGCCACTTGTTCAGAAGCAGCTGCCTTGGACAGAAGCCAACTTTTTGACTAAGAGAGATCAATTTAAATGGGTGTTCATCAGGGTTTAATGATCCTTGTTAGCTCTGTGCCAGGGGCAAGATTGTCTCCTGACACCTCTGTGGGTATTATTTGCCATGCAGAGGTAAAAGACAGCAGGAGAGATCCTCATCCAAAATGGAGTTTGCAGGTTGACAGAGTCCCTGCTAATCACATCTCACCCAGCTGCCTGCAGACAGATTGCCCCCTTCCACATATTTCTATCATGAGCTGTTGAAGGTCATGGCTTATTTTCATCCCTAAAGGGGATTCAAGTTGTATTATAGGCATTTATTGTTCCTGAGGATTTCCAGTTTTTATTACGGATGCTCGTAATCAACCTGTATGTTATCTTCTAGCTCAGCGAGTACCAGAGTTTGCTCAGGCTGCTTATTTCCAGAGAGCAGGCAGTGTACCTACCACCCAAAACACACAAGCAAATTCATTCCCAGTAGGATCATAATCTGCAGTTCATGGAGTCAATTCTTCAGCAGTAACTTCAGTGTTCCATGGAGTCTCATTAATGCACATTTTTTTTAAAATCTGCACAGATGCCTGAACAGGCAGTGGGAACCTCAGAAAATCCAACCCTTAGTTTTGTATTCAGTGTGACTTGACTTTTTGTAGTATATGATAAGGTGGTGAGACTAATTGCTGTCAGAGTTGAATTCACTGGAGTTCTGCAAAACACAGATTTGTGTGTAGTGTGGCCATGGAAATGTTATGCTCTGTGTGAGAAAGCTTGCGGATTCAAGCCTTATCAAAAGTGTCACAGAACTGGTGCTCCCCTTGAACCTGTAAACTTTTCAAAGTTATTAACTTTTTCTAATTTAAATATCTGTACACCAAGGTCATGGTCCCTAATTCTTGCCTTTCTGCATCGGGGTATGTTCAAAAGGGCAAAAGTATAGAAAGGCTGACTAAGATTTGAGCAGCAAAATTGCTCACTTTTAAATCTCTACCTCCCATCTTCTCTGGGGTTTTTTGTACATCTTGGTAAAAGAAGTGTAAGGGTACAGCAGTCCTTTTTTTTTTTTTAAATCAGCAGTTGAAAGTGACTGCTCTGATTAGGCTCTCAGGAGTGCTCTATGTTACAAGATTGTTGGGTTTAAAACAGCGGGTGAATGTTCTGTGCCACTTAATCCCAGAAGAGTTCACATTTTGCTTTCTAATCCTGAAAGACCCTTTCTCCCTCTCGGATCTCTGTTGCCATTCCTGCTGCTGTGATGGTGATCTAAGCACTGAGTGAGTAGCTCCCATCTTTGCAGGACTGCGGGAGATACTCTCGGAAAGTTAAGTCAAGCCTTAATTCTTCTGAGGGGAAAACACCATAATTCCCCATGATTAACGGCAGATGGGGTTTTCAGCTATAATCTTAAGAGCTGAGAGGATCAGGGAGGACTGTCCTGGTGCAGGAGAAGCCATGAGCTGGGCACTGCCCTTTCTGCAAGGGCTGGCACAAAGCATGTCAATGTGATGGGCAGGGGGGAAAGCAGAAGTCCCCAGAACAAACCTGGAGCAGGGCAGTTGGGAAAACTCAGAGAGCCTTCCCTGGGGTTTGCAGATTCGGGGTAGGCATTCTCTCTGTCCTGGGACAGTCTCAAGGTACTCAGTAGTCTTTTACCCTGCCCTCCACCAGTGTCAAATAAAGCCTGTGGGCTCCGTGTGGGTCTTAATTCAAAGGGAAAGCAGTGCCACAGCCTTGCAGTCTGTAAAGTCCTCTAAGATGTGACAAGTGACAGGGTGCCACTGGGTGCATTGCTGTCCTGAAGGATGACAGCACTGTCCTTTACATCCAGACTCCTCCAGAGGGTTTTAATTTCTTCTGATAAATGAAAGGCATTAAGAAACCTCTCCTGACCTTTGAAGATACACCAAGAAATTTCACGTAGCCTAAGCACAAGGTAATGGGGTTGTTATTGCCAGAGATTACCCTAAAAATATGGCTTTTAAATGGTTTGAAAGTGCACTGCAGAAAAGTCATCAAAATGGCTTGGTAATAAACAGACATTTCTCATCATACACCAAAACAGAGAGGCTTCATTTCTCAATGGTTAAACAGTAGCATTAGAGATGAGCTACTCTGTGATTTTGTTTGCAGAGTAAATGAATGTCCAAATGTATTTTTGCTGAGGAAGAGCTACCTCACCATTAGTGACAAATAAATGCAAGTGTTAGAGTCATAATCTGCTTTAACCAAATAATGCACAACAATTAAGCATTAAATTATTGATGTTATAAAAGGCAAACCAGCCGCTAGGCACAGGAGTTTCCATGACTTCAGCACCGAGTAATGGAAACTCGTTTTTTCCTCATTTTTGTCTAGTGTATTATTAAAATGTAATTTTTCTTTTTTTATTATTTTTCTTTTTTTTTTTTTTCCTTTTGTCTTTTGGACTTTGAAGTCTATTTAAGCAAGACCATTGGGGAAAAGTTAATTAAATTGGGAAAGTTAGCTGGCATATTTACTATTTCAGGGGGCATACTGTGTTTTTGCAGTAAGAGGTGAATTGAGTTTGCATTCAGAAGAGCAACCTATGCAAAGTCAGCCCTGAACAGCAACAAACCACAGAGGCAAAATCTGGTTAGTGAAAAATAGCTACAGGGCTTGTGAGGTTTATGGTATAATTTCATCTTTAAGACTAGGCAGTCTTCTTGTGTATTGATAAATAAGTATGAGAAGGCCTCTTGGGGTTGTTTCTGTGGGGTAGCATTTCCTGTACAGGGAAAAAGTGAACATTTGGAGGGATATTGGGCATCCAGTGAGGAATCGTGTTTTAAGTTTTGTGGGCAAAGCTCCAGTTCGAGCAGTTTGTAGTGGAATCTGGGGCAAAGCTGGTGGCAGGGTCTCACCAGCTGCTTTTTCACAAACCTGCAAACGTGCTGTTGCACATCCCACAAGCACGACCCTGCCTTTGGCAGGATCAGGCCATTAGAACTAACTGCTGGATTTGGGACAGCAGCAAGGTTCAGTGCCTGGAGGTAGTGGGCGCAGCTATAAATCTCTCACAAGAAATAACTAACGTGTTGGGAATCTTTGACAAGTTTAGTAACTGTGCCACAACCTCAGTGGGGGTTTTGTTTCTTGGAGGCTTGTTTATTTTTTTCCTTTTATTTTTTCCCCTTTTTTTTTTTTCCCATAAGTCTGCTAAATTATTTAGGGGCTGAATTTTAAAATTAGAAGATGTGGCATTAAAAAAGCGATGAATATTTTATGAAGGGTTCTGGGATTTTGTGGTATCAAAATACATGTTGCAGCCTTGGAGACTCCAGCACGGAGCCACACGAGCCACTCCCTCCCCTCCATCTGACCCGCAGCGCCCATCACAGCTGCAGGGGAGAGCAGAGGGGTCCCTCCATCCCCCAGTGCAGGGGGGGACCCCGTGTTGCCCAAGGAACCCAAGTGCATCACCTCACATCACGTCAGGTTTCAGCAGTTTTCCCTTGTGGTGGTAAACAGGAACACAGTGTTTTGTGTCAGTGGGGTTCCTCCATGTTTTTGAGAATGATTTTTAGATGGCGAATGTGGGGTTTGTTTTATAAACGCATCAGGAGAGGCGGGGGGAGTTGCAAAAGCCACTTGAGTCTGCCCCCACCAGCACCACGGGATCAGCAAAGCTGCTGGGAAGTCCAGGGGATGCTGGAGGAGAAGGAATCTGTGCAGAGACCGCAGGAACGGCGAGCACAGGTGGGTAGGGACAGAATCTGAGGAGGTTACTCTGCAAAGAAAGGAGCAGGAGGAATAAGATACCCAAGCTCTCCTCGAGGACAGCACCAGGTATCCCAGAGGGTGTGTTTGAGCAGGCTGCACACTGAGCTCTGTTTGTACCTCGGTGCATGCCTTAGCAACCTTGCAAGTCAGAGGAGATGTGCAGTAAGTACTAATGGCTATAGCCAGGCTTTCTCCAGTGCAATTTACCTGTGTTTAAATGTATGTAAAATAAGTTCCGATGACACTTTTTCTTATGAACGAGCAGGTCTTGCTGACACAAATCAGGAACTCAATGCAATATTCAGCAAGCACATTAAATCTCCTTCTAACATGCAGCATGCTGAGGCACTCTCCCTTATTACCAGGAGTTCTGGAGGCTGGAGAAATGGCAGCTGTCCCCTCTGATGGCAACAACGATGACACAGGCACAAATAATTAGCGCTCTGCTGCACCACTGGTGTGGATGGTGCTGTTCTTCAAAGTTTCTCTCCCTTTAGGTGCTACGCAGAAATCCTTGATAATTAATCAGCTCTTGGTGACACTCCAACAATAATAAATCCTCAAGAGTTGCATTTAACGTGATGTGTAGATGCACAAAACTCAGGATGGTTGTGCTGCAGATGGAACCTGAACTGGGGGAAGAGCACAGCCCCTCTGAGGTCAGAGGAGCTCAGAGGATGTACCCACACTGGCCATCTGCCTTTGAGTGCAATGTCAGAGCAAGTCCTTGTCCTCAAACTCCAGAAAGCAGGAGCCCTTTGGGTTCCTACAGTCTTGGACTACAAGAGTGGGAAAAGAAAATATTTTCTGGCAAAGAAAGCCTATTCTGATACAGTGGATTTTGAAAGGGGATAAACCTTCATGCCAGGATACAAGCTGAAAGTTTTTCTCATGGAACTTACAAAAATCTGGTTATTTTTTACTTAATTTTCTGTTTCCTTATTATTCACATCTACCTTTCCTGCATTGTTTTCCATAACAGGAGACCCCCAGCTCTGTACAAGGCTGAACTTGGTGGGATATTCTGGCAAGAAGTTCTGGCAGTTTTCTGGGGTGCTCACCTGCAAGAATGTGTCACTGTGCTTTTTGCCAGGCACTGAGGGCTGACTGAACACCTGTTCTTTTTTATTTTTTTTTTTTTTCAGGAATAGGTCCTCGAGAAAAGAATTTTAAGATTCATCCTTAGGAAAGAACCCATTCTCCCTAAGAAAAAATGAAATGAAAAGTTAGAGAAATTAAATGGAAGTTCTGCTCTGAAGGTCGGATTCTGGAAAGAGGGAACAACGTCTCGCTGAGAGATGACTTTGTGTCCTAGGACAGGTAAGCTTGCAAACTTGAAAGTGTGGGGACAAGCTCACCCAAGCCTGTCTTTATGGTAGCCAAGTCTGTGGGAATCCCTCATTACTTACACCATAAATCAAAGCATCATTTCACAGCACCACAAGACAATTCCCTGGACTATATCAGCAGGAGGAGTTAATTTTTTTCTGACCAAATTATGCTGCAATCACATTCTGCACCAGAAAATAATTTATTCCTCCATTGCAATGCTGGAGATGTTTTCTCTCTTCTACAGCACCAATTTCTCCTGCTTTTGGCATATACTGTAACAAAGAGAAGGAAATGGTTTCAAATGTGTCCATCCTGCCGACATGGATTATAATGAGAGTGGAAAGTGGGCCAACATTAGCTCTCATAGTGTCAGTAGCATAAGCTTAAGTGCCAAGCCATTTCAATTAATTATGTGCTAATAGTCTCTGGGCTGAGGCAGCGTTCAGCATACTCTATGTGTACCCGTTACACTCATCGGTTCTATTTTTTCCTTTCGGAATAAAAATTAGAAGTAATCCTTCAATTCTGAGGAAGCCTTCTGTTGCAATCCAGAAGTCAATGCAGCATTTAGGTTTCATACGTACATTACCATTCCCTCAGGCCGTTGTTTAGGTGGCATTTGTAGGAATGTTAAACACCACTAGTATCCTATGTCCTGCTTTGGCACCACGGAGTCACTTCAGAGCTGTTATGGGCAAGGTTTACAACTACTGTGGGGCACCAGGCAGCAAAACCAGCATGAGCACAATGGCAAATAGGACCCTAAAAATCATAAGAAAGATTTTTATTTTGTGAGATAAGTTTTCAACTTTTGGGTTTGTTTTTTTTGTTGTTGTTGTTGTTGGTTTTGGTTGTTTGTTTTTTGGGGTTTTTTTAATGTCACCTCTTTCCCTAAGGGAATGGCTGTCTTGGTCTCTCAGACATAGGCTGGTTGACAGTCCCTTGTTGCAGTTAATGGAGGGATGTCTTCTATGGACCTTTTTCACTGTGAAAACAAATATTTTAGAAGAGCCCTGGACTGCTCTGGAGAACTCTTGGTATGACCAAATACAGAATTGGAGGGAAAGCAAAATCACATGGTGCTGTGGCAAAGTCCCTGGAGTTTTTGGTGGTTCCTCTGGTAGAAAACTGCCCTGGAGGAAGGAGCTCACAATTCAGGGCTGATTTGGAAGGATTTGGGAATTTACCCTCTGACTTCTGTTTTAATTGTTGTTTAGCTGTAAACATTCCCTTGACCCAGAGAGGATGGCAAATATCAAAATCAGAAAGATTAAATGATTTCAAGTACTAATGAAGTTTCTATATAAGCAAAGGTATTCTATGCAGTAGGCTTCAGAACCATGTCAGGTCTTTATATCGATGAGATTGCAGCTTAAAAATGAGACACACCTTTCTCCTACCTCACCAAAGCACAGATATTGTAAGACTGAAATATCTCTTCTGTCCAGGGAGGAGTGTGCTGTAATACTCAGTATGTAGAAAGATAGCAAATGTGCAATAATCATGGTTATTCTGGCCATTCTCTCTCTCGATTAGTATTTATTTTGAAAAGACAGCGTTCTGTGCAGGTGCTCTGAGGTAGCGTGTGTAGCTTTCTCATACAAGATGATGTACATCCAGCCCAAGAATAAAGTCAAGCTTTTTTCTTTTGGTGGGCCTGCCTTTGTCTGTGAAGAACACTAGACGGACTCTGGCCAAAAATCCGTGTTCCTCATCTTTGTTTCCTATAAAACAAACTCTCTTTGATTTTTAACTCACACATCCACCTCAAAGGCCTCACTTTGTTCCCTGGGTACACAACCCCCCAGCACGTTTCCTCATCGCTGCCCCATTTATCGACGGAGAGCTGTAATTTCAGTTAAGGCTGCTCTGTTTGCTGCTTGAAATGAAGATGAGTGGAGCAGGAGGACAACTGTGGAACGTTCTAGTAGTAAATATCCAGAGACTACTATGCCTGTCAGAAGGGATGGATGTTTCAACAGCTAGTCAGCCAATTTCACGCTAAAATTAAAGTTGTCAGTCATCAGGTGGCCTGCTTGGTAGATAAGTGATATTACAGTTTCACACACCCAACCTTTTTCCATTGGTCAGAGTTTGATGCAGAATCCTTGCTGGCATGCCATTGACACACAAAATGTAGCAATTATTGCTGGCATTTTTATTCTCAAGGTTTTTTGGCACATTGAGTTCAGATTCCCATTTGCTTGGTTTAATACATGTAAACAATCCAATTTTTCATCAGTTCTGCTCAAGAGCTCATCAGTGACTGCATATGGGTGTAATCAACTAAGCATCGTTTACTAAATCCAAAGCTTAGTTCTTCATTTCCATCAGTTCTTGCTTCTTTTTAGATTTCCTAGAACAGCTCTACATTTTTAAACAGCGTTACTCAGGATTCTCTTTTGTTTGTTTGTTTTACTCTTACTGATATCATTTCAGTCATTCTTCTTTTTTTAACTGCTTGAAGTGCAATTCTACTCTCCCCACATAATTTCCTTCCAAAGCCAGATGGACAGAAATGGTTCCATGCCATGCTGAAACCCTCCATCTTATTTATACAAGATAAATGTTGCTGCTAAACAATTCTGAAGAACGTGTTCACTGTATAATATCTACTGAATTTGTCATTCAACTCATTCTTATTTCATCTTTCATCATTCTGCTGCTCTTCTCGACACACATGTACTGGAAAAGGGGAAAAAAAAAATAAAAGCTGTAGAGAAGACTATGACAGGAATCTTATGAGATGGATGAATTTGTCCACCTCTGTTTTGCCCCAGTGGTGACAAGCAGATTTATTTTCTTTTTGGTCACCCTTTTTTTTCCTCTTCTCCCCGAAGGATACAGAGATCCCTTGGGTTAAGCAGGAAAGCTGCTGGTGCCAGTGCTGGAGAGCAGAATACAACACCTGCTGCTCTGAGTCAGGACTCCCAACTGTCTTGCTGTGCTCAGGATTTCATGGGTCTAAACACCCCTGATGTGCATCTCTGAAAATACACGCATGGAAAAAACACATTTATTTCATTAGGAGAGTACACGGGAGGTTTTGGGAAGATGTATTTGTAGCAAGTTATCTGTGGTACATCTCTGATGTCTTTATTCAAGCACAGCTCTTCAAAGCAGTCCTTCAAAGGGCAGAAATTCCCATTGTGGTGCTCAAAGACGAGGCTTCAAGGCAGAGGGAGTAAAAACCCTCCCACTGCAGTCAGACATCTCAGCAGACATCAGCTTTCTCCCTCCTTCTTGCTTGCCTATTGCTGCCCTGTTATGCTAATTATGCTTCTGAAGACAGACTGTAGTCTTCATTTAGTACAGTGGCAAAAAGCCATCAGTACAAAGACAGTGGCTGATTTTTTTTTTTACCCTTTTGCCTCCTTTGTCTGTCAAAGCTTTTTAGCTCAACTTCTCGTATTCTTTGTGCCATCACCAATCTCAAAGACCACGAGAAGGAGGACCTGGGCTGTGCAGCACCAACAAAGCATCAGTCTTTCCGCTCGAGCTTTCACCCCAGCCCACATGCCCAAGAGCAAGGGTGAACACCAGAGCCTGTGCCTGGGCAGGAGAAGTTGCGAGGGGAAATTACCAGGAATTTTAGTCTCTGCTATGGGTATTTTCACACAGGCCTGGATTAGTGCTGTCCTTAATTGAAATCATCCTGTCCTCAGCATGCTAATCCTCTCCTTCGTGGGAGTTCCTTCCCCTCCCTGTGCTTTCTGCTTGCGTGTTTGTGGCTGAGTGTCACTGTTACGGGAAGTGGCATGCTGTCTTCCAGTTTTTTCTACCTCTCTCAACTGAAACATTAAAGTTTTTCCGCACAGGCCTTCCTATTTCTCCCGTTTCCTGCATAAGTGCCATATAAAATACTGGGATCTCTCTAATCTGGATGCAAGCGCTTTGTGATGAGTATTAAGAGATATCTTACAAATTATCAGTTCTATTCAAGTGGTAAAGACTTCTGCAGTTTCACTTCTTTTTTCCCTTTGCCTGAGATAGTGCCTCCCCATTTTTACTAATCTTAATTCAAAAGCGCTTGAAATTCTGCTTTCAACAGCAGAAGATAAAAATGGAAAAAGAAAATGAACACCAGTTCCTCCTGTCCTGAAGGATTCAGACTCCTCAGCTTTCCTTGATCATTGTTACTTTATTAGTTTCAACATAATTCCTCGTTCAATCTTACTATTCGCATGTTTTATTTTCTGGGCTATTGTGCAGGACTGCTGTTTCAAGGTTCACTTATAGCAGCAGTCAGGAAGTCATGTTCTGTCCACAACATTCAGAATTTCCAGCTCCCAAAGGTCATCTGTAGGAAAAGTTTGTGTGAGGAAGTACAAAAAAGGTCTGGAAATTATTATCTAAACCTGTGTAACTGGGTCATGGAGGCCACACAAGAATAGCCATCCCTGTAGGGTTTGAGATGGAGGAGGAAAGATGTGCTCCAGCTCATGAGTTTCCATATTAAGCAAGAAGAGTGTTGTGTCCATTAGCAGAAGTACAAACTGAGCTTGTCCTTTTCAAATTACTCATTTTCACCAGTCAATCCTAAGGCCCTGATTTAGCAAATACAGCTGAAATCATTCTCTCCCAGCAGCCTCACCATCCTAGTTACAACACAGCACTAACACATGCCTTCATTTGCTGGCACAATTAAAGAAAATACCCTGATTCCTTTGACGGCTTCTTAAAATAACTTCAAAGGGATTTTCATATGGTGAATTTCTTGTGGGGAAACACTGCAACCAAACAGCAATGTGCTTTTAGAGTCTCATCTCAGAGAAGGAGCCGTGTTGTTGCTTTATGATCATGGTAGAGCCTTTCCTGTGATATTTTAGAAAAAAACACTGGTTTGACTCTTAAATCCCATGTCTATAATCCAAGAAGCATTTTTTGAGCAGTTTGTTATTGCAGTGATTTGTTACTTGATTGTACAGATAGTTAATACAAAGGGTTAATACAACTTGAATGATTTATTAATGAAAGAATCATATAGTTTACAGAGCAATATGGTTGAAAATCCTTTTGCAGTAAGAAACTAACACAGCATTTATAGTGTTGGATAAGCTAGTCAAGTAGAAATGGTAATATAAACGTAGAAATCTACCATTCTTTCATGCTATTTCCTTCCCAATCATTATTTATGCACCTGTTGTCTTACACTCCAGTTATTTGTTTAGTAACTATGTATTAGTAACTCCAGTGGTACAGGTACCTTAACCTTTATGGATTGTTAGGCTTGGATCCAGCACAGAGTAAAAATAGAGCTTTATCTATTCATACTGTCATTTTATCTATTCATACTGTCTTATATCACCTTACATCACTTATGCTAAGGCATAAACTTCCCCCCCTCCCATCTTTAACTGTGGAAAAATGATAATAAGTCAGAAGAGGTAATGAACAGCACAGTGGAAAGTTCTTATGAGGAAACTATGGAAAAAAATGTGACCTTAATAAAACAGAAGTTGTAACCCTTAAGCACCATGTAAATAGTTTGTTTTTACAACTGCTAAAGGGTTGAAGAACAGATTGAAGTCCCTAAGATGAAGCACTGCCATAAAGAAGCAAGTAAAAGACCCTCTCTAAAACACGCTAAAAACAGTGTCTCAGGAGTCACAGGAATAGGCAGGATGGTGCTTTGGTTGCTCCCACAAATGGCTCTAAGTGTTTGTAAGCTGCAAGGCCAGTGTGAGGTGAGAACTGCTACAAGCAAAGGCTGTTAAAAGTGCTCAGGATCAAAAGATGTTCCTGCAACGAGGACAATGGTTAAACAACACTGAAGAGTGTTAACACATTAATACACTGCGGGTTTCTTTGAGTCTCAAATATGAGAGTGTAAGGTGCATCCCACTCAGGCACGGTAAATAACCCAGAACAGGGATGGCTCTGGGTCAATCCAATCCAAGAGCTGAGTGAGCAGAACTGTGGCACTTCTGGTCTTATCAGGTGTCCATAAAAACATGACCTTTACTGATGGTAGGTTTCCATTGTTTGCAGCCAAGCATGTGAGAAGGAGAGAGGCTGTTTACTCAATGGAGTTAAAATCTATGATTGCTGTTACTGCTTTGTTTGATGAAAATTACAGAGAATTGTTTCCCAAGCCTGCGTTTGAGCTGTGGTTTGATCACACTGATAGCTGGTGCTTTAACAGCCATTGGTATTAGCAATTATTCACAGTTGTTGGGACTGTTTGCAAAACTTCTCTTGCCTCACACAATCTGTTGAGAAACAAGGCTGTTCTCTGCTAGACCTCTTGATCTCAAAAGGTCTCTAGACTTTTAAGGTTTTTTAAGTAAAACTTCAGATGCATGAGACAAATATAAGCAAAAAGGGGCAGTGATTTATTGGTTGGGGTTTTTTTAAAGATTAAATTCAAGTCGATAACCTTTTTATGTACAAAATGAAGCATCTCAATAGATATAGAGCAAGGTTTCTTCTGTTGTTTTTCTGATTTTTTTCTTATTTGCAAAAGTGAGTCGACATTATAAAATTGCCCCTTCACTTTGACAGAAAAACTGTCTCCTGCCCAAACCTGGCTATTATCTCAATATGATGATAATGTTTTCGTGTCATTCCATTTTTTGAGGAGGTGTCAGCTCACTTTGACTCACCACTGAGTCAAAATACCTGTTTGCTTCAAAGGCAGCCTGCACAGAGCCCCAGACACAGAGGCTGTGAGCTGAGCACGGAGACCCCACCATGCTCAGTCAAGCTGTGATTTTACAAGAGCAATGACATGCCCATGGTAGTGGAAAACAAATAATCACAGAGCATTCTGAGTTAGAAGGGACCCACAACGTGGGCTCATACAGGGATTGAACCCATGATCTTGGTGTTATTAGCACCAACTCTAACAAGATCTGTGAACTATCCCCTGTCCCAGCCCAGAGGTTCCTGAGTATCTGAGCTGTGGCTCTGTCTAAGAGCTCTTGCTATCTAATTTAAGAAAAAAAATTTTTTTTATATAAGCAAGAAATATTAAACAAGAATTTTGAGTTCTGTTATTTTAAGCAATTTGTTAAAAAAACCAACACCTCACAAACAAATTTGAACCGGCATTTCTTCCTGATTCCAATAAAGAGCTCAAATAACTCAAGTGAATTCCCCCATTTATACCTCCTCACTCCTACTGACCCTTTGCAGAGGGTGGTGCTGGTGTAATACGGTGTTGCTTCACCTGGCAGCCACCACCAGCTCCACACCAAACTGCTCCAGCTCTGCCCAACACCCAGCCCTGCCCCAGCACACACAGCCACCCTCCTGCTGCTGATGTGGTCGATGTCCTGTGTGTGGTGATAGGAGGGGAACACAACTCCACCGACCCTTGACTGTGTTTCCCAGGTCTCCCTCTCTCACCAACACTGCCTGGTTTCACTTCTGAGAAATTGGATCAAAGAGCAGTTCAGTTGTCCTGCACGGAGTTGCATCCAAGCAGTGCTGTCAGTTTAATTAACTCTCAGCTCGAAGCCTCTAATGAAGGTGCTCGGGAGCAGATAGTGGGAATGAACCAAATGATGGCAGAGTTGTTCCAAACGGGGCTGAGGTGTTCTCCAGCAGGGAGTGGTGTACAGAGAATGTCTCTGCAACTCACCCAGCCTGTAACCAACTGTGCAATCCAGAGCACAGAGAGCAGGGATATCAGCTGGAAAAGGTTACACGTGTTGAGTTGGACCTGGTACAAACTAATTTACAGGGAAACGTCCTCATACAAAAGACCAGTTTAGGCTGGAGCACAACATAAACCTTATTTTTCAGTGTTTTTAGTGAATTTTGACAGCAGAGACCCTGTGCTAGCCTGTTCAACCATGTCAGATAGAATCTTTAAGGATTTTAAAGGAAAGATTCCTAGAGGCATTTCCTGGATAACAACAAATCTCTCAAGTGGGCTTGTATCTGCAAAAGAGGAATTGCCTAAACCCACCAAATTCATGGTTGCTTATTTATTGACCACAGCCCATGGGCTGCTTCAACTCCTGCTTTAGTCATCATAACAAACCTTTCTGTGAACAGTTTTTGGGCTGTAGGGTATGGTATGTAGATAATTTACAGCATTTGCTGTTTAAGATTATAACTGTTTTTATTGGGCCTTTCAGTCTTGGGCAATACTATGATGCCCTTACCAGAGAGACAGTAAATAAATCAGATGTTTACCACGATGAGTCAAACATTATGACTTTTAAAACCTTCATTTTCTGAAAGTATTTGCTCTTTGCTTGAAACATATTCATGCCAACACATTTCCAAAGAAGTCTGCAAAAAACCCAAAGACAAAACAGTCACAAAGGAGGAAACATATGTTTTAAAATGGGAGACTTGTTCTTCTGAAAACATTTCTATGTTTGTCTGAGTCCCAAGATATGAGCAATTTTTTCATTTTATTGAGATAGACTTGCAGCCCAACTAGATTTGATATGAATTAGGTAGAAAGACCCTCCAAAATCTGGCGCTACAAGAGAAACAACATGTTGCTGTCTCCAAAACACCCAGAGGGGAATTGTGCAAAGAGATTAGTCATCACCAGAGCAAAGTCTTAATTTCAAGTTCCCAGGGCTGATTTGTGCTGGGCCACAGCACCAACTTCTCTTCCTGTGCGTGTTCCCTTGTGCAATAAGGAAAGGTTTCTGCCTCCCTGCAACTGATGTTGGCCGAGACTTGAATCTGATCCAACCCTTGACAAAACGTGTCCATCTGTGAATTGCAACAGCACAGAGCTGATCTGAGGGTGGTCCTGAAATACCAGCCCAGGCTGCTGACCAGAAAGACATGGAGCCCTGACTCAAGAACTGGCCTGTCAGCTCTGACTTTAGCTGGCCACACTCATAACAACACCTACTTTACTGGATGGGAGTAACCTAAACATAGTCTGAACTTCTGCATAAGCTGAGATGATTCAGGATTGCTCTGTCACAAAACTACTCTGAACTTTCAAATATTGACTGACAGCACCCATTTCTGGAACACAATAAAAGCTGTAATTATTAAACAGCTTGTGGTTGCAGAGAAAAGTCTAAAAACGTGACGCAGGGGTATATGGATGGCTGAGAAATTGAGAAATAATAAGAAAAAAATCAAATTAAAGGAACCGTAGGCTATGTTAGTTCTAAAAAATTCATTACTTTGAAAGAAATTTAGAAATGGTCAAATTCTTAAAGCAGAATTTACTGACTCTGCTAATTTGTCTTTCTGGCAGTTGGTGTTGACAACAAGCTCATAAAGTTGTACATAATTTTAGAAAAATAAGCAAAGAATAATTTGGTATGTTCTGTAGCTTCTATTGATTATTTCTGGGCTTGAAAGCAAGCTATAAAGGAGTTAATGCAATTGCTACAGAGGCGACTCCACTGTCTGTGCTTTGTGCTGCTGGAACCACTCCACTGTCCCTCGATGGGACTGAGCTGACTCATGCTCTCTCTGGAAAAGGAGAGTTTCCCATTTGTATTGCCTCCCACTTCAGTTTAACTCCCATAGGCTGCTCAGGGAATTCCCTTCTGCCTCATGATCCTGGTGGATGGCACGTTTTGGGCATTGTGTTTTCTTCTCTCCCTACTCTGAGCGACCCAGGGAGCAGCCCGGGATCTGCAGGCATGGATGGCATGAGGGCACCTGTGGGCACTCAGCCACACACAGGGAAGGTCAAAGCAAAATGAGGGGGGTGTTCAACAGCCTGGGCCATGCAAGGGCTGAAAAAGAGAGTTCATTGAGGAGGGGGAAAGGAAAACAAAATTTGGTTCTCCAAATCACCCTCAGCAGGCTGGAAGGTGTTGCCTGTGGGCACAGACACGCTGCTCCCTTGGGAAAGGCTGTGCTTGTCCCTGCATGCTGGGAGAGGGGCACACTGGGGAAGAATGGCTGCAGAGAGAAAAGAGAAAGGAAGTCAAATATAGGAAAACAAAACTTCGAAAGGAAGCTCAAAGAGGGAGAAACAATGGCAGCGCTGCCAGGAGCCAACGACCCGAAGATATCGATCTTATCTGTGCAAGTAGGAGGGGATCTGATAACACACGAGGTGGTTGCTGTCTTTGCACTCTGTCCCGTGTCCTCTAATAGGTATATTTGAAACCTGCAGCTCCACAGTTGGTGTTTGGGGCTGTCAGCCCAAGGAGCTTTCACTTCCCATTCATTACTGCCTAAGTGAGGTGCTGGGAAGGCACGGAGCACAAAGCAGTGCCACTCATGCTGCTGTCGCTCCTATTTTCTGCTCCATGAGGCACAGAGGAGCAAGCAAAGCAAGAGGAGGACAGGGGAACCAGGCTGCCTGAACACCTCATCACAGCTGAGATTTACCCTTCTCTAAGGCAGCTGATGGAAGAGGTTATGGCTGGGTTGCTCTGCATCGGTACTATTTGGATTTGGAGGATTCACTGGTTTGGACTTGTTTTTGAGTAGCAAAAAAAAAAAGAAAAAAGAATCTTTATTTTCTGCTGTGCTGTACCAGCATTTTTGATAAGAGGTGCAGGGGTGGCAGGGCCTGAAGAGTGAGTGAGAGCCTTCCTGATCATATCCAGACGGGATCGGGTTGGCACACGCCTTTCTCACCTGCGTTGTTGCAATGGGGCATTTTGCCTGGTGTGGGGGAAACAGCAGGAGATTTCTTTCCCCTGATTAAGTGAATAATTGGATCTATCTCAGTATTTAAAGAGATTGCTAAACACAACAATTTCAAGAAAGCCGGGAGAGCCAGTTTGGGGTGATGCCACGGGTGGCGTGTAGCCCTAAGGGTGGGAGTGAGAAGCCTGACTCAGGGCTGTAACAGGGACTTTCTCAGTCTTTTTAAGGGCAGTAAATCAGGCTCTTAAATGTTGCTCTGACTGCTCAAAGCACAGGCCCAGCCTAAGGTCCTCCATTTGCATCTTGTTTCCCTGAAAGTATCTTGTTTCTGAAACTGCCCTTTAGCCCATCACTGTGTTCTGCCCGTGTTCGTCAGCAAGCCTGGAGGAGAGCAGAGCAGCTGCTGGTGGCTGTTCTGTGCAGCATCAGGACCTGGGATCTTCTAGAGATTGTTCTCTGCTTTCCACCTGTAAATTAGGAGTCCCAGCACCTTCCTGCCTCAAGGGTGTGCTGCAAACTGAGGGCTGGGGTAGGTTGTGAAGTGTGAACACGCATAAGGTAAGAGATACACCAGTGTATTTGGGTTTGTTACAGACTCTGCTCTCTGCTTTGCTGGAGAATAAGCTAAGGCACAAAAAAAAAAGAAAAAAAAAAAAAGAAGAGAAAATTAAAATTAATTAAAAAATTATTTCTGTGGAAAGTACTGTGCATCTCGTGGTTTTGTGCTCTTTTCTCTTGCCCCTACACTTCTGAGGTTTTGTATGGCAGCACTGGGCCCCTAGTCCCACCTGTGAGATTGAGCCATGACTGTGCTTACAGCCTTCCTGATGCAATTTGACCTACAGGGCTCAATGTTGAAGAGGCTTTATTGATTTGTCACTTAGGAGAGAAGTGATAAGCCATCCTTCTTGCTAGTGGAGATCCTTCAGTCTCTGTAGCCTCAGCACAGCATCTGCTGCAGCCAAGTCTCCTGCAGAGAGGTGAAAGTTGAACATCTTTTTGGAGCAGAGTCTCAGGGTTTCCAGGCCAAATCTCTTAGCTCTTTTCAACAGCCAGTGAAAACAAAATGTGAGCTCCTTAGGTCTGGGATTTATTTTGTTAATTGTCTGTGACTCCAGGCACAGCAGGACCTCGATCTGCACTGATGCATCACCCGAATAACCGAGGGATCGTGGGGCTGCAAGGCCCACCCAGAGGCCAGCAGAGTCACCTGAAGGTCAGCTCATCTGCCTCTACACTGCTCCTGACTGTTGTTCCTTCTATCTGTCCTCAGAAACACCCTCCACTGATGAACCCCTCAGCCAGGGATACAACACCCACTCCCAGGTACAGGGAGTGCTGGCCAAGCTCAGCAGCTTTTCGATACCAGCTCCTGCTTCAGCAGAAGCGAAGTGTCTGATGGAAATGCAGTCCTTATGATGTATTTATGGTGTATTGCAAAAGGGAAAAAAGCTTGAGTTAAAGCAAGAGATTGTTTTTCTGGGATTTTTTTTGACAAAAAAGTTTTGAGGCAAATTTGTGGAACAGTTTCACACAAGAAAGCTGGTCAAAACTTGGAAAAGAAAACAAAGTAATTTAGTCCTTCTTTTTCTTCCAGTCCAAAATACCCCATTTTTAAATGTGTCCATGATATTTTTATTATTTTTTTCTGGATCAAACAAACCAAAAGTGCTTCAGCTTAAGGCTGAGCAAGAAACCATTGATTAGCCCCAAATGAGGGTGTTTTGTTGTTCAGTATTTCATTTTCCTGAGGCCAGCAGCACAATCATTTGGCATCAGTCAAAAAAGAAATGCTTTTAATTCTTTGCTCATTTGTGGTCTGAGAGATCCGCCCTGCTTTCCTACCAGTTGGGTCTGTCACACTGTGGCAGACCTCCACATTTTCAGGGTTTGTGCCTTCAGGGCTAAAACTGCTCTAGAATTAGAGAAGCCAGCCTTTCCAAATGCCTGAGGCACTCCCTCCCTGTCCTGTCTGATTCCAACACCCAATTTGTTCTGACCATGGTTCCCTGTGCCCCCTCATCCTCACTGTGGAGGAATCTCACCCCCACTACAATAAGAATATTTCAATTTCTATTGCTGCAGGGTGTAGTAACTTTAAAAAGGAAAAAAAAAAAAGCACTTCTGAGAAGGAATTTATTCCATTGTTATTTAGAATAGTAGTTTTAAAAATAATAATTATGAAAACAAATATTAATAGCCAGACAGGGCCAGTGCTAGGGGCAGGCAAAATCACTGCAACTGCTGGGAGCAGGAAAATAGCTGTGACCCAGCTGTTTTCTCTCCTGGTTAGCAGATGGCTCCTTTGCCTGTGGAAAAGCCCTGGAAAGAACATTAAGCTACTTCAGAGAGAAAGAGAAAGAGGCTGGGGGGCACCAGTGGCTGCAAAAGTAAGATCCCTCTCACTCCTCTTACCTTAGGGGGGCCAGAAATTGTTGTGGCTACTTGGACATGAAGCCATGAGCTGCTTACCCTTATGCAGTGTTTTGCACCCAGGAGTTTTATAAACTCCCATGATAATTCCTAAATCTGAGAACAATAAAACAGAGCACGCTCCAGGCTTACGTCTCGGAGCACTTTGCAAATATGTTGGGTTTTTTTAATAATCCCCTTTAACATAGGAAGTCAGGTAGAGAAAGGGTTATTTGGCTGACCCAAATGAATCTACCAGGCCAGTGGCAAAGCTGACTGCAGCATTAGTCTTCATTTACAGAGCCATGAGAGAATCCATAACTCAGAAGCCGTGTACATTTTCCCATCCTCTAGATAAGATTCAGGGTAGTCCATCAAAGTGTTTCTTTATTTGTACAGCAAACTGGAGGTATTATTTATTTTGGGGTTTTACTTAGTTTTGGGTGTTGTTTTCAGGGGGAGGGGGAGTGGCCAAGGGGAAGAATTCATTTATAATGCATCATCCAAATACTAATGTTGTCAGTGCAGAGGTGACCGGTCAGCACTCCAGTACCCCGGTGTGCAACCTAAAGCAGGAGTAAAGAGCATTGGTGTGTTACATGGTGGGGCAGAAGGGAAAGGGAGTTGTGCAATTAAGTGCAGCGTGTGATGTACAAGGGTTTTTCTTCTTTGTCCTTCCCCCCCAAAACAAGAAAATCTCAAGAGATGTCAGACATGGGCAGGGCAAACAGCTGATCTCTATTTGCATTTTGGACGCGCCTCTCAGTGGGTGGGTTTTCCAAAATGTGTCTGTAATTGCAAAGGAACACAAGTGCAGAAAGCTCCTGGGAGCTCAGCTAAACCACTTGCCTCAGCTGGGTTGACTTAACAAGATCAAATACATGTGAACAGGATGAGAAGTCACAGGTTTAAACTGCTGCTCAGGAAATTCAGGTTAAACGGTAGGAAAAACTTTCCAACAGTGAGAACAGTTGAATATTAATAGAAGTTGCCGTGGGAGGTTGTGTACCTAGTGCCACTGGAGGCTGCTAAGAACAGGTTAGAAAAACATCTGTCAGGAATGATGTAGGCAGAGTTGGTCCTTGCTTGGGGAAGAAGTATGAATTAATTGTCCCCCCAAGTTCCCTTTCAGCCCAGTTTTCTCTGCTTCTGCAAAGTGGCATAGTAGTGGTTGACAGATAAATTATAATATTACAATTTATTTTTCTTTTCTAAAGTATGTATTTTGAGTTCTCTCTCCAGTGTAGTATGAATACAGGTTTCAGTCAGGAAAGGTTCATAAGCAAATAAATCTCAGAATTATTAAACTGGCAAGCAAGACCAGCATCATTTTTTTTTAAGGGAATGACTTTTCAACAGGGAAAAAATAAGGCCTCAAAGAAGATGTATCAACCTGAGGATAATCATTGTTGTATTAAGAAAATAAATCTAGAGTGTATCAAAAGTTCATATCTTTGGGGAGAAAAGAGAGGGAAAGAAGAGAAAGAAAAGCACAGATATCATTAGAACAAAACCCTAGAAGAAGGAAAAGTCCTAAACAAATTAAATTATACATCTAACAAGCACAAACAGACATCTACTTTCAAAAGAAATTTAACCCAATTCTTCAAAGAAACAAAACCCAGCAGTAATTAGTAAGCGCTTTTATCTCTTCTGGATTAGAGTATCCAATAAAGCTGAATTCCTAGAGGTGATGTTCCTCCTCCCCAAAATATGAATCATTAGAAGATGTTGTGCAAGGCTTTTGCTGCTTCAGCCCAATAGGATGCCACTGAAGTCGGGCGGCTTGGGCTGTGCTTATTCTGCATATCAAAAAATCAGTTGTGGCCAGACCCCGAATGCAAAGATGAGAAAAAGAAACTCAGAAAACTGGGACTCCTCCTTTGATGTTCTGTGAGTTGCGAATCAGGCCTTAAAATCCTGCTGATCTCCAGGGCTTTGACACAATACCAAAGTTTTGTAACTTCTTCAGGAGAGAGAAATGGGAGTGCAATGTGGGAGAGAAATATGGTAAGAAATAAAATTCCTGCTTCTTTGCTTGGGTGCATGTGCCCTGGCCACAGAAAGTGAAACCGGTTCCTTGCTTATAAACTGGATGTCGTGCTATGGCCAACACAGGTAAAACTGTGTGGCACCAGAGTGTGGACCTGTATTTCCAATCACTTGAAAATCCAAGTTCAGCACTCGTAGCCAGAGGAGGATGCAGATCCCTGCCACAACCCCAAGACCTTGGGAAAGCTCTTATTTACCTTTTGTAGAAATTTCATGCCAGGACTAAGTGACTTCTGCTTGCCAATCAGTAGCTCTTTTTGTGACATGAATAAACACGCCACAAAACCCTGACAGAAAATCTGTCACATCTCACCCATGTGTGCTCACGCAACAAGTATTTCAATGTGTATTTGACTTTTCTTTATGCCTTTGAAGTTTCCAGAGCATCCCCTGATCCTGTAAGTGAAATGGGAGGCTGGTGGTCCAGGAGGGATTTGCCCCCAGGTGTGACTGTGGTTTTGCTGGGCAGCCACGGGCCTTGGGGATGGGAAAACCCAGCTCAGGTAAAGCTTGTGCTGTGTGCTGTCTGCTGTCCTCCCAAAAAGGAACAGAACAATGAGTCAACACAGAAATATAGGTCGGGGTGGAAAAACACAGCTCAGGAACGTTTTCAGACTGCTTCGGAAAAAATTAGGATCAATTCCTGTTCTGTTGCCTTTTGACTTTTCAGCCAAGAGACATGGTACTGGTAGCCCAAAATCGGCACACTGAGCTGAGTGGGTGACAAGCACCCAGATAAAGAGTGGCAGAGTTTGCCAGAAATCTTCTCCAGCCAATTCCTTCAGCCCAAACATGCTCATCACTCTTCTATGGATTTAGACATTTCCCAGTGGGTAGCTTCTTTCCCTTTCGTTCCCATGCTTCAAGAGACAAAGTTAATCTGTCTCAGCAGAGGTGCCCAGGCCCTGGGCTGTCAGCAGGGTTCATATCAGTGCCATTAATCATCTGGTAGTTGCTGTTCTCTCATTTCCTTCTGCTAACTTGTGTTCCCAGCTGTCCTCCTCTGCTTTGAGGTAGAGATCTCTCTGGCTGACCTGTATGGGCAGGAGTAAGAGGCAGCTTCGGGCTGTGCATGGGAAGGGAGACCTGCTGTGCCAGTCCTGTGGTGGCTTTAGCTGCACCTGAGATGTGGGGCAGCTCCAGCCATCACCAGCTTCTCACCAGTGAACCAGTTTCTCAGAGCCTCTGCAGCCCAGGACCTCCCCAGCAGTGGGATGCCACTTCAGAACTGAAAACTTGTCCCTTCTCCAAACTTCAGACACGTACCCTTTGCTGCTGTGCCTGTTGCAGCCTCCCGTACCACAAACTGGTTAGCTCACAGTTCCTGTAAAGCCAAAGAATTTCCAGCTTCTTTCCTTGCATAAATACATCACAGAAAAGTTAGAGTTTGTTTTTTTTTTTTTTCCTCCAAACATATATCTGAGCAAGAAGACATGTTTCTGTTATTCACCACAGTTATCACACAGAAGACATGCCATTATTCTGTGATCCTTATACAAATCTTCCTTTTTTTCCCTGTATTTCTACTTCTAATATATTTTCCCTTATTATTGAGATAAATTACTGAGATTAAATGAACTGAAGTTATGTTGGATAAGCTTATTATTCTTATTTATACTGAGATAAGTTCCTGTCATTAATAACAGGTGTAATTATTAATAATATTGTCATTTACTGTTTATACACTGTTGTGTGTGCACAGTTCTTTCCAAACAGGTAAAAATTATTGCTGTTATTTTATTGCAACCACCTTTGGTCTGCCAGCACCAGCACTGCTCCTTTCCCTCCTTCTTTGTCTCTTTTCAGGAGGTTTGGCCACATCAAGCAGTGCTGTAGGTGACAATGACCTGAGGAAAGGTGGGATCTGGATGTCCTGATGACAACCTGAGCAGCAGCATGGGAAGCAGAAGTAAAAAAATAAAACTAATGCTCTCTATGTATCGTAGGTAAGTCTCTAAAGGGAAGCAGAGGAGCCCTTATATATAAAAGTGATGCTCTTCACTGTCACAAAGTGGTGAGGCATCATTAGGGTTCATTCTGTGCCCTGGGTTCCCTATGGAGGCAGTCAGGACAACCACTGCGCTTGGTCCTGCAATTACAGTGTCTGGTATGGTGTGGTTGTCTCAAGTGCCTGGGATTTTTTAATTATTTATTTATATTTCTACTTTATTTAAGCATTGTGGTATCTCCCCGATACATTTATCGATCAAAGTGGCGCTACTTTTGCAACAAGAAAATCAGATCTCATTTAACTTTGCCTGAAAAGTAAAACCGGTTAATCAAAAATGTGTGCAGAGTAAAGGCCACGAAGGTGAAGGCAGAGTGCTGAGGTTTAGTGGTAGGATGTGTCTGTCTGCCATAGCTACTTTAACTGTGCTTCAAAATTAAAAAGGAGAGAGCCTAAAAATAGATTGCTAAAAGCCTTTTTTCTTATTCCTGGGCCAGCTCCAGAGAGGCAGGAATTTTACTCAGACCCAGGCAAAGGGAGTGCCACGGTTCTGAATTGTACCAGGAGCTCCCCTTGTTCCGAGTCCAAAACTGATCTCAGAAGCTCAGACCAACCTGGGCTAAGCCTTCCCAAGCCCAGTATTTCTGTGACCCAAGCTGAAGTCCTGGCGAGTGGTCAGCTCCCTGAGCAGTCAGATGCTGAGCTGTCGGATCAGGTGTTGCCTCTCTTTGCCACATTCCCACGCTTGTTCTGCCATCTGCAGAAGGCAGCATTCCCACTATGCTGCAGCAGAGATAATGCTCAGTGGCTGCTGTTGCTGCTCTCCCCTAATTACCAGAAACGTTGCTTTAAGAAGTTACAACTTCCTGGAATGATGTGAAAAACGAACCGTTTAGAGCACAATTGAGTAATAGGCAATTGCAGGCTGCAGCATCTTTAATCACTTTCAGTTTTAAGTACATTTTTGAAGAGCGTGGCTCATTATTACCTGGCAGATCTTGATGGAGTTCTACATTTCTGGTAGCCTAGATCACAAATGAAAAAAGAATTTTGCATACAGAGTGTACTGGTTGGCAATTACAGCACACCTTAACTCCCTGCTCTGCTGTGGGCTTTCCTGGGACTGTGGAAAAGTCATGTAGACATTTGTGTGTGGAAGGACTGTAGTACTGCAGAGCCTACCATTTTAGATCACCTGAACTCCAGGTCCTGTGAAATCTGATCCATAAGGCATATAAATTTGTAATAAGAAAAAGAGTGACTCGTGAGAGGCTGTGTGTAGACGCAGAATTACGGATGTTAGCCAGCAGAAAAGGCTGTGCATCAGCTTCATCACTGCCTTCTGAGACCTCCAGCCAAGAGCCCAGTAAGTCCAGTTCGTTTAGATCTGCACTTCTTGCAGTACAAATCCTGATCTATAAAATGAAGATAAGTCTTCTCATGTACCTAGGCAAATACACTGATAGCAGGAGCTCAGCTCTAGCTTCCCAGCAGAGTATATGCACACATTTACTAGAAAACAAGAAAAACGGACATATTCTGTTCAATTACTATCCACACAGCATGTTTTGGCTCTTCTCCCACCCACTGGCTGCTCTTCCTCACCCAGCACAATCACTGACCAGCACGTTTCCAGCCCAGGAGATATTTCTGCCTGATACTTTGAAAGCAAAGAAACGACACCACCTGGCTGGAGGGGAGAGGAGATAAAGCCACGCTCCAGACAAGGCAGATGCCATTGTCCTTCATTGTGTTTTCCTGAGAGTTATGTCTTGAGCAGCAAGACACACACAGTCCTGGGTGCTGCCCTCCAACTGGACTAAAGTAAGTGTTATAATCCCCTGTTAACTGTTATTGCTCATCTGCAAATGCCCTAAATTTGTTACCAGCATGTTGATGGAAGCTGTTTTCCTCCCACTTTATATTTCCAAGTACATTTTCCCACTGCTCAAGACATTTCTTGTCAGCAAATGGAGTCCTCTTCCCACTCCTCTTGTGGCAGGGGAAGGATTGATTCTCCGCCTGTAGCAGTGCACAGGGATGTGCATCTGGCCAACCATATCCTATGTGTCCAGGTATTATATACTGCAGTGACCTTTTGGGGAGCAAAGAGAGGGACAGCAGTCCAAGGATTGGACAAATTAAATGTTTTTAAATAGAATTTATATGCTGGGGTAGGGAAGGAAAGTATTTAAAGGGCTCCCTGCACCATCAGAAACCCGGCCACGTATATGATTGGCACTTGCACTGCTAATGAGACCATTTCTATTGTAATGAGCTCATTACTATTTTTATTGCTATTGTATTTTGCATGTTTCACAAATCGCGCGGGGAGCTGCTTTTTATTTCCACTTTCTCTTTCTACCTTGGAAACTCTCTGGGCAATCCCAGTGGCTGCATAACACAGATGAATGAATTAACCCCTGTGGAGAGACCGAGCGGGGGTGGCTGCTCTTAACTGGTCATGGGGGGAGAGGGAGAGAAATTTGAGTCGTGGTTGGAAACTAATTCAGTAAGGAGTTCCCATGCTGTTCTGAAACCCAGTGACATTTTTATGAATGTATCTCCTGTTCAGGAATGTCTGCACAAAATTAGTCCGCTCCTAAGAGGATACTTGGCATATTGATAATTCGCTTTGTCAACTGTTTCTTCCAAATATTGATTGGGATCAGACTTTGTTTCTCCGCCATTTTGCAGTATTTTGCTTTAATAAATTTCGGGCATGATAAGACAAAGAAGTTTTGGCTTTGCAGCAATGTTCAAGTTTCCAGTGTTGCTCAACTAGTCTGATTCATGTCTCTCGAGATCCTCCTT
This sequence comes from Oxyruncus cristatus, assembly GCA_013399855.1. Classification (NCBI taxonomy): domain Eukaryota; kingdom Metazoa; phylum Chordata; class Aves; order Passeriformes; family Cotingidae; genus Oxyruncus; species Oxyruncus cristatus. Next base: position 1,125,583 of record VXAY01005276.1, on the reverse strand, counting down.
TCCTTTTTTGAGTTCCAAACATATGTGCAGTAGGACAACCCCAGAGACGGCTTTTGCTGGCTGCAAGTGATCCCACTGGCTTGGTTTGCTTTGGCTTCAGCTCCCTACCATTACCAATTCCAGTTGGCTTCTCAGTAGCCACTTCCTCAGCTTTAACGCTCAGTGAATAGCCAACAACCTGCAAATAATCCTCTGCTTTCAGGCTACTTGGCTTCACCAGTGCACCACGAGATGCAACTCAGAGCGGGACCTAAAGGGGCAATTCCACCACTACCCTGTGGAAGCTTCCAGAAACTTCCGGAGCGAAAATGAATAATCTCTGCAAATCACCTGCTGGAAAATCATATTGCTGTATCCTATGGCTGCTACGAACAGGTGTAACCACACGACATTCTGATGGAGCAGAGAAGACATGAGGATTCATGGAGGTGGTTGAGCCTTGCTCTGAATCCTTCTTAACGCCTGTAATTCCATTGCTTTGACTTAGAGAGGACAGACCTGTGGATTTGAATCTCCTTGGCTGTTACTGATTGTAGGACCAGCATGATTCAACCTCACCAGGCAGGTGAGAGGTATCCGGTGTGGAAATGGCTATTTGCCAGACTGCATTCTTCACCTAACAACATACCTTTGTCTTTGGCCAGTAGTGAGGAAGTCGACTGTGACTGGATCTGACTTCAGAAAAGGATTCTTCTGTGCATGAAGCCCCCAGACCCAATATTTTTCTTGCCTATACAATACAGACATATTCTGCAGTCATGTGCAAAGTTCAAGAATTGACTAAGAAAATTAAATGTCACCAAAGAACACTCATGTAAAAAAAAAAATGTGGGAGTACATCTGCTTGTTGTTGGAGCTACCAAGCTGCATTTTGAACTTCAGGTTTGTTATTTTGTTAGTTTGACGTTGTAGCTCTCTGACAAGCTCCTTCTGTCTCACTCATTTCCTCTGTGTCCTCTGGCTGCTGAGACATCATCACTCTTTCAAGCCCAGGGTTAGGGCTGGCCTGTTTTTAATACTCTGAAGACTTTGGTGGCATCTGGCAGTAGTACTGCCAGCTGTTGCAGAGAAGATAAAGAAGAAAGGAAGACATCAACATTAAAAAAAAAAAAAAAATAAAACCAGGCGACTGGGTGTGTTCAAAGTCTCAGTTTCACAAATTTATATTGAAGAAAAATTTGGATAAAAAACTTCTGTGCCTTTCAAATGAACCTTCTCCTACCTTGCTGGAATAGCTCACCAAGGGCAGAGGAGATAGAAATAATAAATATGTAGAGAGACAGAAAACATGCTGCATCTCCTTCAGGAATTCAGTAATTACTTAAGTAAAACTAAAGCCTGTTTTCCCCAGCATCTTGGAAATGTCTCTGTGTTACTGTTCTTTTTTGAGCTTTGTGCTGCACTGATATTTTATGTTTAATAATACGTGGAGTGAAATAGGAGAATTAACAAGAATTTTGCTTCTGGCAAGATTATCTACGATATCTGCTTTTGGCTGGATGCAACAAGTGTCTTTTCTGCAGGTATCTGTGGGTGCTTTGGGGTTTGAGATGAACTGCTGTGGGATTTGAGTTCCTGCTGCACAAAACAGCAGGAGTCAGCTGAGACTGTTTCCTTCCATAGAAAAGGAGGGAAAGGAAAGAGAGAGAAGCAAACTGTCACCCTTTAAATTGGTCCCATAAACCATAATTTCAGGGGAATTCCCTAAAAACTAATGCAAATCGTCATCCATCAGTCTTTTCCCCCATGGAGCTGCTACAGGAAGGCTCCTTTCTGAAGCCTTTTCTCTTTCAGCTACTCTCAAATTCCACCTTTTTTCCCTGATTCTGATACCTCTTGGTGGGTTCCCATCAACTCCTTAGTCCCCTGCCAGTGCTGGATACCAAGGTCACTGTACAATATTCATACAAATTGTCTCTCACTACAGTTTAATAACAGCTATAATAAAGAAAATGCAAAGCTTATCCAGGCTGGTTTGGTTTTTTGCTTGGGTTTTTTGGGGGTTTTTATTTGTTGGTTTGTTTTTTTTTCCAGAATTTGCAAGTTTTTACATGTGACTGCTATACTGAAAACCTCAGTGTGTGATCCCAGAATCCAGAAGGATGGGGTAAAAATGTGAAGTACATCTTTTGCAAACCACAACGGGGTTTTGGCAAAGGACGTGTCAAAGCAGGAACCCAGTACGGAAAAAAAATCCCACATTAGTGGATGCTGGCTAAATCTTCCTTTCCACTATTTCTTTGTATGTTTATTAGAGCTGCCACCAAAACTGGCTCAGTTATCCAGTCCCTGGGGTTCAGCACATCTTACATTGCAGCTTATCTGAAACGCTTGTATCATACAGGACACAGGAGGAATGCTGGGGATTAAAGTGACAGGGTGGTCAGCACATAAAATAGTCAAGAATTCCAATAACTGTATGCCAGATTAACTTATTTTTAGACTTTGATTGGCAGGTATGATTTAATAGTGCTGTGTCCAGTCAGCTCTTGTGGACCCAGTAAAACAATAGTGAAGACGCCAAAAAACTGATGTCACTGCTGACTGAAGACAATATTCTGGTCCTGTATGGCATTTCTGACATGCAATGATCCAAGTGTCATCTTTTGCTCAGTTTTTTCATGGCTCATTTCTCTGTTTCTGGTTCTTTTGCCTCTCTTCTTGTGAGAGAAGGAGGATAAAATGTCACCCCCGGATACTTCTGTAACAGTCCCTGTTGTGCTTTTCTCATCCCTTTGAAAGGATGGAAATTTAACAGAACTGAGGTATTATTCCATGAGTGCAATAAGAGCTATCCCGAAGACCAGGCTAAGCACCAATACAGTGTTAGTGAGTGCTGATTCAAAACACTCCTAGGGAAGATGAGGGCAAAAGATGAAGTCAAATGAAGCTGGTAAGAACAACCAGATTTGTGCAAAGTCAGTGCCCCCTGTATTTTTGCACCATTTGTTTTCTTTCATTATTAATGAGGGAATGCTTTGTTTTCCCTATTCCTCTGGATTACAGTTATGAGTCAGCTGTCATATCAACTTGGAACTGGGGCAGTAAAAATCACTGTGCATTACTGCTTATGGGACTTGACCTGATGTCCGGTAATTTGCTCAAGAGGACTTACAGCTTTCGTTCATGACCTGGGCCAGACTAATTATTGCAATTCTAAGAGGCGCAGTGGTGTAGTTATGGTCTTGGTTTCCTTGTTTGTTCCTTTTCTGTAGGTTCTCAGCAATCAAGAGACATTGCAGTGCAGCAATTCTCTGGGTTACTCTGCCACCTATGTGGAAACAGAGCAAAAAAGTCTTCTGTAGACTTCTGGCCTTGATTCAGCCAATTTGTGTTATCTGAAGTACATTCAGCAGAAAATTACACTCGAAGCTCTTCTTTTGGATTTTCTATTTGTGTGATGGAAGGTGATGTGAATTTGAATTCATGTCAGTGATCTCATCAGGTTTGCCAAAGGTAAATACATGCAGACATTTAATGTCTTCCTCTAGAACATACCTATGGTTGGTCTACAAACTAAATTGATGTTTACCTCTTACAGGTAAGTTTTTGAAACATGTCCCTCTGCACGTGGGTTCTACATTTTGCTCTCTTAATTCAGCCGCCAAAATCAAACATGTCCTGAGTTCCCCCAGACAGAACCACCCCTCCAAAGTGACTCATACTGTGATATTAAGTAACAACGTTGAATTTCCTAGCTAGTCGACTGTGTTGTTTAATTAGGGTGCCTTTCCAAATCACCTTCAATAGCATCATTGTAACATATGGGTTGAGATTTAGCCATACGGTCCAAACACAGAAGCAAAGCACATCACTAATTTTCTGAACACATAAAGAACCACAGCACACTGTGGCACTGTGCTCAGACAGAGAGACAGGTCCTGTTTTGTAGGAATAGAGTATCCACTTATTTTTTATATAATTTGTAGATATGTAATGAACAGCAGAGTTTTACTGCTGGAAAGAGATGTTCAGAGTTCAAAATTCACATGCATTGCTCACTAATCTGCTTGACTCGGACTGTCCTGGGAAATGCAGTGCTGACTCTGCACTGAGCTCCAAAGCACTGAAGGAAGGACCGACACAGTGAAAAGGTTTTACTTTGGGTGGGCTTCTTTTAAAGATGCAGTTTCCTTCTACTTAGAGCTTCCAATGAATGAGGCTGGTGGGCTGCAACCAAGCATTGCCTTTACCTGTGCTCGTGGCAGACCAAAGCCTAGAACCCTCTGCAAAGCACAGTCTGCACTGACTTGTAAACACACCTTGAAAGTGGTCAGTCTGTTCAGCAAGGAAAAAAATAACCCTCAAGCAGAACATTCCCTTTCCTTCTTGTTTCCTGCCGTGACACACACTGGGCAAGTTTTTCCTGCTTCCCTTCCTTGGCCCCAGGAATTCTGCGGTCACCAACAGGTGCAGGTCTAAACTTCACCCTTTAGTCTCGTCATTACCCTTCCCCTGCCTTTTCAATCCACCCGAGCCAGGAAAGCCTTATGGAATGTGACCAACACTTAAAGCATAGCTGGGTGTTTCACACGCTCCCCAGCTGTGAGAAGGATTTCACTTCAATTAAGAATAGACCCCCCACTCCCACTGACTTGGTTCCCCAGCCTAATTCAAATGTTAACTCTGTAATGCTGATGTTGTGGATTTTCTGGCTGATTTGGGGGTTTTGTGGTAATGTATTTGTTCAAAGAAATGTATTTGTTCAAAGAGAATAGATTCAATCTATAGATACAAACCAGGATTACTGAAAGAGGTCACCCCCCCCAACCCTGTTCGTCTTCACAGTCAGTCTCTCATTTAATTTCAACATCAGCAAAGCTTGAATTTTAATATTATTTGTTGTATTTAGGGCAGATGACCCACCCAGTCAGAATAAGAGATTAGGAATTCATCTTTTAAGGCAGAAAAAATCTGACCCTGGCTCAGCACTTGAAGTCCCTTTGTATGTAATTGTAGAATCAAGTCAAGAATCTGAAGAGAAGAAAATTAAATGATGGTAGTAGAGAACTTTGGGGTTTAATTTATTTTTTTTTTCCCTGCATGAGAGATTCTGTGCACAGAAACCTTGAGACAGAGGGTGGTTCCTTTGTGAACTGGGGTATTTGTACCAAACAGGATTACTCAGGTGCAATAAGAATGACCCCAGCTGTTGTTTGCGGCTAGAAACGTTTCAAATGCATAAGGACACAGAGTTATTCAGTAATTACAAGGAAGGAAGACCACATGCATTAAAGTGACCTGTTAATAATCAATTCCTGCTGTGAAAACTTTTGTCCTACCTATGTGTGGAAAAATGCTTAAAAAACCAGCATTGTTTCGCAAATGGAAAAAATGTAAGTTCATTCGAAAATAAATAATGTAGCCAGCATTTTATGAAATCCTAGTGTTTTAAAATAACACCTAATTTAATTGCATCCATCTTTTACAATAATTAAGAATGTGAGAATAATCAGTTTTCCTTTCATTGTAGACCTTATTGTGTGAATTGCGGAAGCATTTTTTATCTGGCTTGCACCCACAGCTTCAACTTTAAAGGTCATTGTGTTTTATCAAGATATCATTTTGTGACAGCTTTTTTAGTATTCTCAGTGGCACTAGCAGCATGCAGAAGCTGGTCTTTCTTCAGAAACAGTAAAAGAAGTAAGTGATTTATATATATATAACCTAAAAATAATGGATATTCCTTTCATATTTTAATTTAGCACTAATTAGCTGGGAAATTTTGCATATGTATTTAGAACAAAGGGAGCAGCTCTGGCCTTCTGTGTTGATTTTGTTACTGAGTTTCAACAAATTTAACAACTCTAAACCCCAGAAAAAGAAGAAAACTGAACGCAATAAATGCTGTAACAAATGAAACAGTGATTTTAAAATTCAGTGATACAGAGAATGACAATAAGATTAAAACATCTCCGAGAAGTCAAAGAGCCCAGATTGTGCATCAATAGCTGCATACATAAAAGGACAACACAGAAAACAAATATGAAAATACTGAAATGTTCTGGATTAGTGGAAACAAATCACCCTTGGAGAAGAGGAAGGCAGAACTTCTTCATGTTGTCAGTGGGTGCCCACTTGCCATGGATGGAGCTGGTGCTGCAGACAGCACACACTTGATAGAATTTCAAAAGGACATTGGTGTGACGACTTCTGCATAAGTAGTAACAGCTCTCAGGTTTCTCAGCAGCACTTGCACTTGTGAAACTCAGTTTTACCCGTTCTTTAAATGTACCTGCGAGAGCGTTATCCCTGCTTATTTCTCCTACAATACCAAAAGAATAGGCTACAAGGAGGGGCAAGGCTGAAAGAACAGAGAGGACGGTGTCCCAGGCCACATGCACTGCCTGCTAGCTGTTCCTGTACCTTCAGTGAGGCAAATTCAGGAGGAAATGCCTTATAGCACTGGAAAAATTACCAAAGCACTAGTATGGAAATCCGACTGTTGTTGCAGATCCCCTGTTGGATCCAGCTTTTGAAGCATTGATGGCAGGACTGAATAGAGACCGTGGAAATCTTGAGTTGCTTCCCAGTGCCAGCAAGGGCTCTGTGATTCACAGGGAAAAAAACACAGCCTGTCCCTATTCATTTCCCCAAGCATAAACCACATAAAACTCTTTGCAGTGACCTCCCCTGACTTCGTTTTGTTTTGTTAAGGGAGATTGTCCCTTGCTTGAGCCCCTATTAGGACTGCATTGTGAAATAATTTACCCCAGAGCGGCTCATAGACCCAGGTGCTTGTGTTTCTTTATTCTTAAGACACTTTGAACATTTTACTTTCCTTCAAAGGATGTTTCTTCTTTGAGATGAAGCCATTTGCTTAATGGTTTGGAGTATTTCATATCCTCTGTTTTCTGCCTAGAAAAACTCTCTTTGTAAATGAAACATAGGCCTAGATCAATACCCTTCTCCTTGCTGCAGGGTAGCATAATAACGGAGAGATGTTCTTATAATTGTTCTGAGGACACAGGGATTGTTTCATTTATGCAAGTGAAACGTGTTGTTAAGTCATCTGATCATATGAGTTGACTGTGAGATTTCTGTACTTGTGGCAAAATGTCAATATTCCTAAAGCATCCTACAGTCAGCAGCTTCAGAACACAGGTTATTTGCAAAATAGCCTCAACGTTATAATCCAGTGACACATAAATCTGCTGCTCCCTAACTTCCAGCACTGTCCTTTCCAAATCCAAAGTTAAATGGATTCTACTCCAAGAGCTGAATTGTCACCTAAACTGCAGCGCTTGAAAGATTTGCTGTTACTGAGGAAATTGGTCTCCTACATATTTCTATTCAATAATTTCCCAAGGACCTATCCTCAGTGCATGGTAATACCATATATTGCAGTGTTGTAACTTCTGGAAAGACTAATAGACATGTAATCTTATTCTAGCAGAAACCTGGATGCTCATACACTTACTTGTACAGAGCAGTAACTTGCTGTACAAATATTCCCTCTGAAATCAACAGGAAACCTTGTGAAGGTATTGTTTCATACATTAAAGTATATTCACACCTCACTAGCTCACACCAATGGCTTCAGCAGAGTTACTTCTCAACTTCTATTACAGTAAAGCCCAGGACCTTTTCTGGCGGGCAAAGCATTTTTTATTTTGTGTAATAGAAAAACATGGAAATTGCATTTGAACACGGTGACTTTCCAGTACATTTCAGGCCTCCTTAAGCCATGTTTGTGAAACTCTGGTAGCTCAAAGGGTCTTATTCATAGTTACTTAATTCTATAGTTATTCTTAGTTGCAGTGACTCCCTTGCTACATACAACAGCACTTTTGCTCCCCCCATAAGGAGCTGTTGGCCAAGTTTTGTCTTGGACCGTTTTGGATAGGAGGGGAAAAAGCAGTAATCAAATCTATTACTTAATAGATCCATCTTCATTTCTTAGACTGTAATACTCATCTTCTACTTCCCTGAGCAAACAGGGAAGCAGCAGACACCATTTCCCCTGCTCGTTACCTCACCAGCTTCCTTTTGATCTCCCATAATTGGTTTTTTCCTCTCTGAAACTTCTGCAGATTTATGGATACAGGGTGCACTTTGCTGCTGAACAAGATCAAAACAGACATCTCAGAAAGACATGACTGCAGCTTGTCACTGGTTTTCCTTTGTGGTAGGAGAACAGGGGCAGTGACAAGTACTGCCCTTGGCAGGTGGAGTGAGGATCTCCCCTTGCTCTGTTGTTCCCCTCACACTCAGCACAGGAGCTGTTCACATGAGTGGCTTTTCTTCAGCATCACTATTGTACTGGGCAACACAGCTGTCATGTTCAAATGTTATCACAAGTACTGTTCTTGCCATACCTGGGCAATCCACTCATATCAAAAAGGATTTTCAACACATGTCTACAAACAGCCTCAAAGGGGACCTCTCCCTGACCTGTGACAAGCAGTGCACACATCCCCCATTGCACGCTGGGGCTCACAACTGCCTGGGGTGCGGTGCTTCAGCATCACCTTGGCCTCTCAGGGAGGCCAGTCCCCAGCTGTTCCACTCTGATAAGCAAGGCCAAGGACCTTGTCTAGCAGTCTGTTTGTAGATGCAGTGCATGGACTCAAACCCGTGTGTATGCTCAGCTCTCTCCCACCCAGATGAAATAGCCTGCGATGAATTCCACAGCAAGAGCAGTAAAGAGAAGCAGTGTGAAGAGGGTTTGGAGGACCAGATCAAATAGCTCTAGAGAGCACTTGAAGCAGCCTGTCAAGAAAACGTGGTCATGCATGTGTTTCAGAGTGCGTTTTGAGGGCTCACTGGACTGTGTGTTGTTCCTTGTAGCAAACTATTCTCTCCCACGACAAGTGCTCTGCACGCAAAAGATGCCAGAGCAGGTCAGGTGCCAAAATCAACCCCCGCTCCCTTTACTCAGTTCGCCAGACACAGGTAAGTAATGAACTGCATTCATTTAGTACAAGTCTCTCTCACCTCCTGTTGATTTGATGTAATAGATGTACTGTAGATAAAATATGTGCAAATAGTACTTCATTGTGATTCAGTGGTACGGAGAACATAAAACAACACCCTAACAATGAAAGCAGTTTTAGTCCTGTACGGATTCAAACTCACTTAAGGAAACTAGATATAAATCTCCTTTTGCTTGCATCGGTATGTGTGTTTTACCCTTACTATTGGGTAAGACCCACGCTTGTTTTAACTGTCTCTCTCTAATTTATTGTGACTTAGATCCTTTACCAGAGCCTCAGAGTCTATCTTATGGAAAGAATTATTGGACTATCTCTTTTTCAGGAAAAGCAGAAGGGTTTTGGCACTTGCAGGTAGGATTTTTGCAGTGCCAGTAAGTTGACACAATATTAACTCTCACCCCACAGCCTGCAGTATCATCCAACATCCACAAATGAAAATGAAGGAGTTTCACAATCTACAGTATGGCAAATGATGCTGTGATATTTTCTTCCAAAATACGTGAGGTAGAGAAACAGAAAGAAATATTTCAAGTAAGATATAAAGAAACAAGAAAGCTTAGGGTGCAATCTGAACAAATTAGTGGCATTGTGGTCTTGCTGGAAGCCTAAACAGAGAGCTTTTATGGCCGAGTGCTGGCTCAGGGAGGCTTGGTGTTGGATATAAAGGTAATTTCTCATATTACTTGATTTCTGTGCTAAGAATTAGGATTTTGTTATTTTCAGATAAACAGAACTACATCAAAGATACCTGACTCTATCATCATTTTTTTTCTTCTTCTAAAGGAAACAACAAAGTTTTGTCTATCCCTTAGGGGCAAAAAGAAGCAATGTTATTGAATACCTCACCACATCAGTTTCCTGTTTTGTTTGATGGGATGACTATGATTTACAGGATTTCTTTATGAGACTCAATTAAATATAGAATTTATAATATTCATGCAGTTTCTGTGCCAAATATACATAGTGCTGATACAGCAGGGATCTCAAAATATCAACCACCTGCTTAGAAGGAACAGAATTATGAATACATCTCCTTAAACAATAATTCATCATACTCAGAAGCCTAAAGTTAAGCTGCTCTAGAGCCAACACAGCTGCTTTATCAACTTATTTGGGGGATACTGCTGACTTACAATGCTGGATATCACTCTTGCAACTCATGGCTAAGACTAAATTCAAGAATTCAGAAAGCTAGGAAGCAGCACTGGCTTTGGCATGAAGGACCTTGGCTTTCAGAGGGAATCCAGAGTTGTGAATATGTCCACACTGCTCATCCAGCATGCCAGGAAACTGAACCAGGTTCATGGAGGAACCATTCAGAGTTAATATATTCACAATGTCTGTGGGAAACCAGGAGAATCTTTGCAATCTCAGTGATGAGGGATCATCCTTGTAGGGAAACATCCCCTCTCCTCAAGGATCCTCATCCTTAACCATGTCCCCTCAGCCCCTCCAAAAGATGGTTCTGGGGTAGTTTTTCTCTGACTGAGGTCAGCTGAAGTGCCAGCTCAACAGAGCCAAAAAGACACCTTTTTCCCTGGGGAAAGCTCCTCTACTCACAATAATGAAATTAATTTTAATCCTCATGGCATCTTTGTGAGAGGACTTTGATCTCACATTCTTCAGCTTTATAACTTTTTTTTTTCCCAGACAGGCTGGTGCTACAGAAGTGAGACAGACTGAAAGCCCTCACAGCTGAGCTTGGAGGACCTGCACACAATCTAGGCAGACACATTCCATAGGAAAAATGGAATCACAGGGACTGAGCTGGGTTCTGGGGGATAAAAAAAATAACACCACAGCATGATAGTGGCTTTAAGTCCATTTTCGCTGCAGGGAAGCAGAATCCTGCTGAGCCCATTCCAGACAGGTGTTGGTCTAATTGGTCTTTTATAACTTAGATTTTACAGCTTCCCTTAGCAGCCTGGTTCATTGATTAAACATGCTTCATTAGGAAGCTTTTCCAAATCTCTAATTTAAAATTTTGCTCCATGTAGAGCCAGGAACCTTTCTTGCCCCTTTGGTGACCAGAACAATATTTCAGAAGCACCCTCTTTGCAGACTTTTTGAGAATTAGAAGACTATCATCATGTCCTTCTATTTCAAACCTCTAAAGATTCAGTTTTAGCCTAATGAAAAAGCACTTTTTCTTAACTTCTTTATAGTGCCTGTTGCTCTCCTGCAACCGAGGATACTTTAGCCTTTTCTGTCCCTTTCTCACTAACTAAATGTGTTTCAGGATGACTGCTTCTGTGAAGGGGGCACTGGAAGCTATCTTAGTCAATAGCTGGGGTGTCATCGTGCCTAATGAATGTTGCTAAACTGTTCAGACATACTGGGATAAAAGCCTACTGAGGAATTTTAAGTAGTCAGAGTATGAGGAAGTCTAACACTGCAATTACAGTGTGTTGAGAAATACCATTCCTACCATGCTTCAATCCAGCTGCTTATAGCAAAAAAAGGAAAAAGCCCACAAAACACAATCCTGCTTATTTTACCTCTAGCAGGTTTGCATTATTACTCAGCCTCCAAGTCTTCATTTTGGGAGCATGTTCCTGACCAAGAAGTTTTCCAGTCAAGTGATGGATTTGTAGGTCCAGCTCTGAAAGACACAGACACCTTTGAGGGGATGATTATTGTCTGGCCTTTAAAAACTACTCAGAACAAATAGATCAGATCTGATTAAAGAAAACCTGTGCCACCGTGAAGACAGCAACTACCCTCTTATTTATCTCTAGGAAATAACCTTTAGGGTTTTAACAAATAAGGAAAAGGAATAGTCTTTTCATCCAGACTGTTATTGCCTGAAGCATCAAAATAGACTGAGAGCTGTTTTCAGAAACCAAATGCACAACGAACTCAGGATGGGGTGAGAACACAGCAAGAAAACTTCAGATTTATTTGAGATTACAAGAGATTTGCTTATCTCATCCAAAACCCTCTTCTAATTAGCATTTTCATCTCATCTACTGTCTCATTTTACCTTTTGCTCCCAAATAGTGCTGCAGGCCTGGTTCTAGGACAGCTCTCTGACATCCACAATGTCTGCCTTCTCCATTTGACTGAAGCTCCATTTCAGTGATGCAGAAAATTTATCAGGGCATTTTGTTTCCTTCGTAAGTAGACCTATATACTGTTTCTAAGGCTGCAAATATGGTAACTCTGTGAGCGAATGAACACAAAATAAGGCTCCTTTTGCATGATTTCTAAAGCTGATAGCAAAAACAACCATGAAGGAATCTCAACACAGAATCTGCTGTTTTAACCACACTGGAAAAAATTCTGTGTACCCATTAGAGAGATTACTTTGCTCCAAGTGATGCAGAGAACTGAGTAATCAGGCAAGTATACTAACCAGATGTCACTTTACCAGACAAGAGGAAGGAGTATTCCATAGTGAACAGAAGATGGGCTGTGGGATACCCATTGGCTCATGCAAAAATCTGTTTTTATTGCCATAATCACTTCTTCTGTGGCCTTTCCCCCAGCCTTTGCTCATGAGCAGCATGAATAGTTCCAGAGCACTTGGTATGGACAGGCAGCTGGGCCACTGAGGGGGCAATGGGTGTGTTCAGGTGATTGACCTGGGCCCCTGCACTCACCTCCCCTGCTCTGCTGATGCACCACAGTGAAGTATTTAAACATCAGTAGGGAAAAACACGGATTCATGTCTGCAGCTTCACTCGCTACAAATGTCTACAGGGCATGTTGTGGCAGAACTGACATACCATAAAGATGTAGAAAGAAATAAGGCCACAAAAGGGATTAACAATAACAGCAGTGACTTGGTATCATCCCTGCACTCAGATGTTGTTGTTCAACAAGCCTTTGGATGTATTAGTCATGTTCAGGTTTTCAGAAGTCATATATTTCACCTGATTAAAACCTTCGTGATATTAGGACTCCACGCCTGAAAAATAGTTCTTTCCACCCATATCTAATAAATATATGTTTGAAGCTCAAGTTGATCTAATGGGAATTTATGCTCAACTGTGCGTGTGATCTTTGGATATAAACAACATTTTCACATTGTACAATATCACCCTACTGCTATTGTGTCTTTTCTCAGCCTTAGTTATGTATCTTTAAGGTATTACCCTCTCGGGGCAGATTAGATAACTTAAAATGCCTACACTAAAATCCTCTGTCTTTAAATTGGGCTAAGATGTCAAAGATTACCTGTGTGTAGTCCAGTTAAATTACTTTGACTGAGCTAACTTGCAAAGAAATTACATCTTATATTCCAAAACAGGCCAAAGGGTTTTCCACCATACATTGCTGGTGAGGTTAAAGTCACCAAACAGATGACAGACCCAGAACCTGCTCACCTGGAAATCCTCTGTGTGATCTTGGCAAGAAGTTCAAAGGAGAGCACAAAAGAAAAACGCATCCCACACAGACGTGCAACATAAAGTCCCCTTTCTGCTCAACTCCAAACATGTGCTGAATGCTCCCCAATCATTTTAGCTTTCACTTTGCCCTTGGCTTCTTCAAGACAAGGGAGCAAATCTCAGCCCATTTGAATCATAACAGCTGCAGTGACTTCAATAGAGTGATGAGCATTTATTCCAGCAGGAAGTCTTACCCAGAATCTTTCCTAACTGTAAGATCCCTCTTACTGCTAAACAGGATATTCCATGCCACATTATGCTAATGCAGTGGCATGTTTTCAGCAAGCACAATTCACTAATTTGTCAACAGCACCACAGTGACAGCAGTGACCACTATCCCCTAACTCAGCCTCCTATTGCATCTAGTAATTGTCACTGCATTTTGAAATCTTCCCTAGCTACTTCTCCTTAGTAGCCACAGATCTGTTATACTCTGTGAATAAGAATTGCATTCTCAAAAAGGTAAAATATTAGCTGTCTGGGGACAGCTTAATCTATGGAAGGCTGAGCTGTGGTTAGTCTTGAGTCATAAAGTGCTTTTAAATAAGAAAAGGCTAGGTGGGGCAAGAAGACAAATATTTGCACTATGTCTTTATATTCTTTTTATTAAAGATCTAAAAAACCCCCAACTTCAAAACAAACAGGGATTTGCATTAAGCAAAGCAGTATTTTTAAAACCTAAAAAGTAAAGGGTTTATTTAGGGGTGCAAATCCTCCCCCCAACAGAAAGGAACATCTTTGGGCTTCAAATCACCTCCATAATCCAACTCCATGCTTCCCAGCCAGTCTAAACTTAAGCTGTCAAGTTTCCACCATTCCCTGCCAAGTAACAGCTCCTCTCCTTGTTTTGGGCAAAGGCAGATTAAGCAGAAGGACAAGAATTGAGAGAAAATGCGTCTCTGCAGTAAACACAGCCCGTGGACATCAGCTTCTCTCAGCACTGGGTGGCAATTATTCCTGTGTAATAGGCAGTCACCCCCTGACCCTCTCCTTCAGCATGCAACGCTTCCACTGTCAAGTGTTAATCCCTTTGTTAGCTACTCAGCCGCACATTCATTTAGGAGGGCTAATGACTTACACTGTTCCCTCTCTGCATGATTTCCACGGACATGTAATTAGAGGTGAATGGAGTCTTCAGAGGTGCAGCAACCACGAACGCCAGCGGCAAAGTCAAAGTATTTGTCTAATTTTGCAATCGGCTGTTTCAGTGAATGAAACCATGTGGTCAGCTGCACACAGAGGAAAAAGAAAGTAGAAAAGGAGAAGCAAAAAAAAAAAAAAAAAAAAAAACCAAAAAAACAAACCAGCCTTTAAAAATAAATTGAAAAGTGGGTTGCCTGGCACTCACAAAGCTCCGAGATGAAAAGGAACGTGTTTCAAAATATTTTTGGCCCGGGTGCCAGAGAGCATGTTGGAAGATAAATGCCAGTAAGGAATCTGTTCTTCTCATACAGAGTGAAAAAGCATCTAAAGGTGAAAAGCTTTGTTTTAAAGTGCTTGAGATGCTTAATCATTAGCAGAGTAAGTGGGAGAGCTGGAAAGCTATAGAAAAATATATGAAGGTGAACTGAAGAACTTTTTGTGTGCCACAGCACTGGCTTAAAGATTTGAGTATTCTTTTATGTAAGCCATCCACATCTGCCACACCTCAGGAAGCATCCTGCAGCTCTTACACCGGGTGAGCAGGGCTTTTTGAAGTCCGAGAGGTTTTTGCATATGCATTAATGTCACTGGATGAAATAGCAAAGTGTTACAGGGAGCCATAGTCTTCATAGATTTTAGATGAAAAAAAAACATCTCAGCTCTGACTTCTGTGTATGGACAAACTACAGAGGAGGTCCCACTTTGCTGCGAGACATCACTCCCCTTCCACCACCCAGGTTTTTGTGGATGATCCCAGCAAGAAAGGATGGCTGTCAGCTGACCATTTATGTCACTTTTGGCACTGACACGTTGTCACAAGGTCTGACAGTGCTGGCTGAAACCACGGCAAAGCAGCGAGGTGCTACGAGGGGCTCGACACTCCCTGCCAGCACAGAAGCACAGATTTAAGCCCTCAGGTGGTACCTGCCTGCTGCCTCCACGTGTGGTGCTTTGTGCTAATTTCTTACACCTCCTGTGGCTGCAGATTGTTTTCTGCTTCCCATAATTTCTTAGAAAGTTTGGGTGGTTTTTTATATTAGTATGGGGGAGGATTAACTCCTTCTAATATTTTAGGCCTCCTCATCACTGCTTTCCTGTATGCTGTGTGGCAATCCCTGTTATTGGGGCTGCTGCACCATCTCCCTGCCACTGCCCATTTGTCCATTTTGGAGCACGGAATCTCCCTTCTCCATATAGATTATACAAAGTACATTCTTGGAAGATACAGTGTTTGCATTAAATAACACCTACTCCTATTCTCTCAGTAACACAATAGCCTGTCAAACTGATATTTTTATGAATTGAAGTAATACACCTTCACTAGTGCTTTGAATTCAGGAATGTAATTTCATTAAAAATGAAAAAACAGAGTAATAATTAATAATTGTTTTAATTCAGTCTGGGCTTATGAGCTAATATCTCTCACACAGTTGTCTAATACAATTATAAACATAATTTCATGCTTAATGAAATATAAATGAAGCAATTGAATGGCATGCTCCAAAGACATCTCCCTATCAATCAGTTGTCCTCCAACCCTCCCATCTTTCCTGTATGCTTTAGTTAGCTATTTTATTTGAAATGTGCCTTGTGTTTTGGAAGGATTTGATTTGAGGACTGCAAGCAGCAGAAAGTCCATCATGTCCCTAAGGAAGTCAGTCTGATGGTGAGTTGCCATCACAATTTAAACTGTGTGTGTCATTACTGGTATGAGGCCATTTTATTTTCTGAGATACATATTCAGAGAACTGACTCTTGAGTGAGCACGGTACAGCCTGTCCTACACCCCTGCAGCAGCCAAGAACACACATCCATGAATGTCTCTGCTTTCATTGCAGCCAATTTCCCAGCACACCAACAGAGACAGAATGATTTGCTGTTGGCACAGCAAAAGATGACTGTGGGCAGCTGATGAGGATATTTGATTTTTTGAGTGATTTGGGATCTATCTGCTGGTAATCAAACACATAAGCGTACTCTTCTGGCTATTTTTTAATTTATCATCTTTATCACTGATATCACTATTCACTTTTTGAATTATATCAGTAATTTCTCTCCCATTTTGACCAGCTGGCTCTCAATGCCCAGTGTTGCCGCTGTGAAAAACCTTGTGCGCAGTTCCATGGCTTGAAGCTATAAACAGGTAAAACTGTATAATACTTGCTCACTGATTTCTTGTGTTTGTATTGCGAGTGCCTCAGTGATGCCCAACCTCATCGAGTGCCTACAGGGCGGGAAGGAGAAAGAAAATTCATCCCTTTGGATCAGAAGTGCAGTTATCCTGACAGGAGGAGAGGGGTGAGGGCAAAATCCCCCCAGCTAACTCCAAACTGAGTAGTGCTTGCTGTGGCGTGGGTCTGTGCAGTAAGTATATGTTTTCTCTTCCTGAGGCCTGGATACAACTGAATCGAATTTTGTTTTGGAAAATTAGCCCAGACATGCTGAAAGCTTCACACGACTCGAAGCCAGGCAGTTTTCCTTGGTACAGGTTTAATTATGAGTAGTTCACTCAGCCCTGGTAATGACTCATATTCACTAACTGGCCTGTATATGAGATGTGACAAAAGTGTAGTTCGGATACACAAAGCATAATTATTTAATGATGAAGTAAAGTTGATTAGGAAGCCTTTAAGCTATTACACTCTTAGTAGGGTATTTTGCAGTCACTGAATAAATGAACATAATTTAATTCTTGAAAGCTGTATAGCTCCTGCTGCTTTTGAAAATGATATGTAGCTAACACGATAGGTTTTTCCCATTATAGAGTTCTATATGCTACAACAAACAGCATACAGAATGCAGTGCAATGCCACTAAGAATAAGGAAAACTATTCTTAGTGACTATCCAGGCTAAAAATGATAGAATTCACATATCCGGTAACAATCATGAACCTGACAAATCAAGCTTGTAAGCCTGTGGTGTGATCTGAAAACCTAACGAGCTTCCAAGAAGAAACTCCATTTTAAAAATACATTCTTTCCTTCTGCATTCTTTTTGATGGGATGTGCAAGACTGAACAGCATGAGAGTGGCTGTGCCACTGAAGGGATTTATTTACACATTATATAGCTGTGTTCCAATTATGAAATTGATCCATGGATAAAAATCCCTTAAGGGTGGCTATTAATGAGATTGTCTGCTCTGAGTGCATCCAGTAATAAGATTAGGTATGCATTTATCCTGAGCAGAGATAAACCAATGACAAGTTTGTGCCAAGATAAGACAGTTTTGAAAGGCAATTAAACATGGGACATAATGTGTGTGCATATGTCTGTGGGAGGTTGTAGAATGGAAAGTTGGTTTTCATCTGCAGAAGTGCTTTTTGAGTGTAACAGGTAGGGAGAAACAGGCTTTTCACAGTAGTGAGATTAAACTTGATCTTAAAAATCAAAATATTTGAATTTTGAATTTACAAATCAGTTTTATGAAATGTGCAGCCTGGCCTTTTTTGGCTTTTTCTCCACTTATGAAAGGCTTGAAAACACCCTTGACAATTACCAGCTGCTCAGTGAGACAGGACTCAATCACCACACTCGGACTTACGCTGGAGTTCAGAGAATATAGCACCTTAACAGCACCCAGACTCCTGCACAGCCTCTCACGCTGCCTAACTCAGGCAAACCAGACATGGTGATGTCTCAGTGATGCTCTGGGACAAACGATCTCTAGTATTTCCTACAGGATTTGCAGCAGAAATACCTGTTCCATAGTTGTGGCAGAGTGGGATGGAAAAGCTTGCACCGGGGATTCATCGAGGCAGTTTGGGCAGTGCTGAGGAGCAGCCAAAGCAGCACCAAGCTCAGCACCAGCAGGAATGCACATAAAGCCAGTGGCTCTCACCACATCACTGCCAGATGTTTCCATCCCTGTCTTACAGCCGTTGGAACTGCTTGGGTACTCATCACTCTCCCTCAGGACAGCTGAAATGTCTCCTAAAATTTTCCCTTATTTTTACAGTACTGGGAAAAGTTTCTGCCTCTCGCGCAGTTATTGCTGCTGTTGCTCAAGACACTGTTGGGCTGCAGCACCTCCAATAACTGGTGTACACAGGGTGCAGAGAGGCCAGAATCCCTCTGGAAGCAGAAACCTCTCTTGAACGTGAAAAACTCAAGCTCAAATTGAATTTTGAATTACTGAGCTTATTAAACAGACCTCAGAGTCCTGCCTGTGCTTACTACCCTTCATATATCTGAACCAAAGCCAACTGCTCCGTGCCTTTGTCTGCACAGTTGGAACCCCTGGGTATCGCTCTGGACGTTACCAGGCATCAGGTAAAAATGTGAAGGGGGAGGAAAACTACAACCCAGTTTCTGGAGTAATCTCTGGGGAGATAATGGACAATAACTGGAGTACAAAGGGCAGGAACGAAGGCGTGATTTGTGCTGTCTTGGTTTTTTGCATGACCAGTTCAAGGTCGCTCTGCCAGCACAAATGAGAGCAGCCTGGAGGCTTCTGTAAACCACATCCATTGGCAAAGCCTTTAAACAGGAAGGTAGGAAGAGAGAGGGGAGCACTTCCAACAATGAGCATGAGCACCCGTCCCAGGACATTTTGGAAAAATTCTTAAAAACAAGAACCACGATAACTTGTTGTAACAGAGCATCTTCAAAAATGCTAAACTCCAGAAATATTGGCATTTCAATGGTTTGTGAATGCAAAGGAAACTCCCTTCCACACTTTTGAAAATACAAAAGCCTCCTGGCTCAACTGTCAAATACCCATTCTTCATAAATTAAATAACCTGAGAAATTTGGGTGTCTGACACTTCAGCTAGGTGTATTTGAAAAGAAAACAGCTTTCTACTATGTATTCACAGACCTCGAAGGGATGGCTGTAAGTTTTTTAAAATCTCCACTAAATGAGTGTTCTATTAAGTGGTGACTCTATAGAGTATATGCAGAAAATGTGTGTGACTGGGGAGTTCTTGAACATAGCTGTGTACTTTAACGAGCCTTCTGTTAAGAAGTTGCAAAAAACATATGTATGTATTATTATATTTAGTGTATTCCTCCCTGAGCAGTTTATTCACAGGTGATTATTTGCTTAACTTATTCAAAGTGGCACAGAATCTGCTGCAGAAGGCTGTTGTATTCCCATCTCTCCCAGGTAAAACACCAGGATTCTTTCATGCCCCTCCTCCGTTGACAAGGTCAAGCAGATCCACCCCACTATACTTCTCACACAAAAATAATTCATAGGACTGCCTTTCTGTTAAAAACCACATTAAAATTACTAAGAAATTCAGAAATTTAGTAAGAAATATTGGTTTTAGCAGCTACTCCCATTAGACTGTCTGTTCCCTGCCAGGACAGCTGATTCTTCCAAAGCCTGTCCTTTATGTCACACATGGTCACACAGTGCTGAGCAGTGACATTAATTCTCCTAACAGATAATTTGAATCATCAACTTTGTTTTGCCTCTTGGGTTCTCTCCTTCAGAGTTTTTAAAAAATCAGCCCTCTTCTAAATTAGCATCAAAGATTTATGAGATCTCTGAGCTCTTTCTGAAAACTCTTCTAATTTTCCTCTTCTGTCCTTCCTTCACTGCCCCGTCCTGTAATCAGGATCCCAAAGTGTGCTTTCTGATGAGGATTAAGCCATGACCCATGCATGATTGCAGGAAATAAGCCTTTAAAATATGCCTAAGTGCTCTGCTTGTTTGAAGTTACTGATCCTTAAAATAGACATCTGTAAAAATGTGTAATTTCAAATGTTTCTGCCGATATCGTTCCAGTGTGTGTAACAAGGAGACACATCAAGCCAAGTTACATCAGTTATGCTCCATTATATCATGAACTGAAACAAAGGAATCAAAATATACAGTAATACTTCAAACGAAAATCCAACTCTTGTACAAATTCTTTCCCCAGTTACTGCTTACAAGCTACAGAATATTCTCCTTGATTTTGGGAGTTTGCTTTAACCATTCACCCTTTTTATGTTCTTAATATCATTCATGATTTGAAAGTCCAGAGGGTCTGATGTTCATCCAGCTCACCTGCTAGGGACAATTTCTTCCTTCCAGACCTGCCTTACTTTCCTGCTCTCCACCCTTTCTTGTTCCCTTCCTGCCTTTTCCAGAGAAGATGATCACAACTGGGGTGTGTGAGCTGGTCCACCACAGACTGATATAATTGAAACGAAGAAATGTCATTATTTTCTTGTCCAGCACTTTCTGCATCATTCCTAGCACTGTTCCCCTGGTCGATCACAGCTAAATTTTGAATGGCTTTTGCAGGAACTATATGCAGTAACTCAGAGATCTGGGTTTTTTTTAAATAAGTTTTTATAACAAAGCTGTGTGGACTAAGAAATCAGCCAAATTGGCACAGGAACGTGGGATAAGGAGTTGTTTCTTTCTGTCTCGTGGCTCAATGCCCAAAGCAGTTCTGGGAAGCTCCAGAAGTCAGGGAGAACAGAGCAAGGCCAGGACTTCTCCAGTAAACCCCATTTCTCCCTTTTTGTGACCTTTCTGCTCAGACAGGGTGCAAAAAGAAACAAAGGATAGATT
Organism: Oxyruncus cristatus; assembly: GCA_013399855.1. Taxonomy (NCBI): domain Eukaryota; kingdom Metazoa; phylum Chordata; class Aves; order Passeriformes; family Cotingidae; genus Oxyruncus; species Oxyruncus cristatus. The sequence goes on along the minus strand of VXAY01005276.1, from coordinate 1,104,603 downwards.
TCTTTTTTTTTTCTTTTTTTTTCTTTCTCAGGGACTTTTTTTGGCCATTGGAATATTAGGTATCAAGTGCCACCATTGGAAACCGAGTGTAAAAAGATGCTTTAGAAATCCTAAGGTACTGTCTGGCATTTTTAGATCCCTGCCACTCACTAAGCTTACTGGCAAAGCTCTTTAAGGTATTGAGTGTATTGATAGAAGTAGAATAATATTGCTCCCTCCTCATTAGTCTCTCAAGGTACTTAGAACATAATTTTGGCTTATTTAATGTTACTTTAATCTTAACCAAGTCAAGATCAGGTCAGATATTTCACCTTTACTGAGGGTCTCAGCCCTCTCACGCCTGTGTGCATGGAAACCTGTGAGGAAAAAACATTTCAGTCATTTCCACGGCAATGATCAAAGAAAATCACAGATGCAATGGACTTCAAAGAAAAGGGCAATGGCCCAGACCTGGCTCTGAGGCAGTGTGCACAAAATTGGTGAGATCTGAACTAAATTGCTTGAAAACAGCTTCCAGTTTGCAGCGCTGGCTATTTAAGGGAGCTCAGACTCAGGGTCTGTGGGTATCTGCTGCTCACCAGCGATGGCAGAGACCTGCTGCAAAAACCAGGGAAGCTTCAGCATGGGGGAATTTTAAACAGCCTGTATGCTGCAAAGCTTTGCTTTCTCAGGTCTGAGAATTAAGAGTCAGTGGAAGAAATAAAACAAAACAAAAAATACAATCCAAAGAAGAGAAACGGAGAAAAGGAGATGCCACTTAGTGCAGTACCTATCCCACTAGGATGGACGGAAAACCACGGAACTGCTATGACCTCTGGGGCTTATTCTGGGCCTGTAAAATCCTCTCCTCACCTTCACTAAGAACATTTATATTTCCACCAGTGCTACGGTGGGAGGGAATATGGACACTAACTGCCCTACAGGGTGCTGGGAAGGTAGCCTATGCTTCCCTTCCCTTCCTCAGGCTCTGCCAGGTTCAGAGCTCGTAGGCATATCACTCCACAAATGGGAGAGGAATGGGGCTCAGCTGCAGACTGCCTCGTATTTGACATTGTCTACCAAGGGGGGGAATGGTTGTAGCCTTGAAAAGTTGCAGCTACAACCTGCTGTGGGCCAACATAACACACACACACCCCCAGCAGCAATTCCAATGCTGTAAGCCATTTATTTGCCAGGGTATGATATTTAAATCCATCTTACTAATGTGCATCACTGACAGCCAAAGGCACTTTTCTGTAGGAGCTTGGGGAAGAGAGGAGGTGGGAGAAAAGGATGCATTGCCCCCCTCCCACCCCAAGCCAGGACTGGAAGCTAGGAGGTGAAAACTCAAGGGTTTCATTTAACAGAGTTAAAGCCTCCATTTCTGCACATTGTGGTGCCTGCACATAATCATGGAGAAATATCTCTTGGTTAAATTTTTGATGAGCTTTCGGCTGCTCTAAATAATTAACTAGGACCTCTCTCATTTGAACGTGGGTGCAACTTTTCATGTTTCAAATGCTTCCCGCCTTAGTCACAAGGGAATCACTGGAGTTATTCAGGTCACTTGATATATTTATTTATTTTTAACGTCACTAGTCAAAAAAAAATTTGAACTTTCATGCAGGAAACGGGGGAAGCAGTTTCCTTTTGATCTGAGTCCAGGTAAATCCCCAGGAGAAGTATGTGTCTAGTTTCCAGGAGCTGAATAATAGAGATGGATAGGTTAATCAGTTCCAATGCAACTTACAGAGTAACAGTGTGTGCTCATATCCGAAGTTTTGACATTCCCCAAGTCCAGGGCATTTCAAAGATGTTAGTGCAGGACATCACAGCGTAGTTTTTGAAAGACAGATACATTAATAAGGATGCTTCTGTATCCCCTCATGTAAAGCATGGGAAGCTGATCCTGCTTTTGACAGGCTGATTGTATGACAGTCTAACTACTGAAGTCAGTCCTGCTCCACCACCGTGTAACAGCATAGAAAATGAGGGCTTAAAAACACACCTTCTGTCCCTTCATTAAGTGTCACAAGGAGCTTGGATGTTGTTTTATGCAGAAACCAGACTATCTTGTGAGTATATAAAGTGGCGTTAAGTGTATTAAATATTGGATTCCGTTCCCTAATGAGGGACTTTGATCTCCTATCATAAGACTCAGATGTGAAAATTGGACTCTGAAAGCAGATTAGTAAAAAAGCTCCTTCCTAACTACTCCATTCTATTGCTGCTCAGAAAGCCACAGCCTGTGCCTGAACACATGTAGAAAGCCTGCAATATGAAATAAGCAGTGTCTACTCTGCAAGTGCAGTTTTCTGCAAAGAGGAAGATGTAGGTGAGGCGGTGAAAATTTGACTTCAAGCCATAATTCAGAATGGCTGCCTCTGAGCTTCAATATCCCATCCACTCACAAAAATGGGTCTGCCCACATCACTCCGTCCCAAAGACATCACGGGAAAACAAACTTACCTAAAATTGCAGAGGGCTTCAAAATATTATAGGCGCAGGAACAGGTTGCACTCTCAGCTGAATTTATAACAAAGGTTTACCCAGGGCCTTCAAACTTGTCAATAAATTCAAGATTAATGATCTCAGTTTGTGCCATTTTGTAACTCATTACTTCAGGAACAAAGCTAGTGAGCTGGTTTAGTCTTACACGACTTTTTTTCTACGGATGGTCAATATTTCCTGGTTACTGTTTAGCAGTCATTGTAACTGAATTTCTATATATTCTGCTTCCACTAATTTGTCCCTTTTTGCAGTGAAAACTGTCATAACTGCTCGATTTAAAATGCAGACTGCCTGAGAAAGGGCCTCCTGAGAAGTGACAGGTCTGGAGAAGTACTACGTGTGCAGGAGAGCACTTTAAATTGAAGGCAGGTGCTCCCGTGTTTCTGCAATGAGACTGGCAGAGCTATTAAAACTGGAGTCTTACAAGATTTTCTTCAAAAAGTGTCCTTTGGTGCTAGCCATGTCTTCAGCTAGTTTCTCTGAACTGCATATGTAGCTGTAGGTCTGAATTCATTTATTTTTCATTTGATAGTGTTGTTGCCAATGCTTATATTTGGCCATAGGTACCGAAAGCATCAACCACATTCAAGAAGATCAAGGGCTGTACAACTGGGTATAAACTGCTGCTCAACAGTTACATTTCTTTAGTCCAGCTGGGCATCCAGCCATGCAAATCTAACTCTGAAGAATCATCTCACTAAAGAGACACTGCAAGAGTTTCTTCTTCCATGAGAGCATCGTGCAGACACACTGTATTTGTGAGCCGTTCATATGACACACTGCCACAGAGGCAGAGTGGGGTGCCAACTGCAAAGTGAGCCAAAGAGCTGCTTTTCTTCTCCAGCAGTTGCCATTGATCCCAGATGTGTCCAGCTCAGTCAGGTGGCCACACGTCCACCAGCCTCCCAGCAGGTGGACAGGAATTTGGCCTCAGGCCTACACATTTGCTTTTCATCATTGTGTCAGACTCGTGTGACCTCAGCAGGTCACAAAGGGCATCTGAGATTCCTCCAAGGTTTCCATCTCCCTCATCAAGATGCACTAAATATATTTGGAAACCCAGCCTTTAACCTGCCTGTGCCACAGCTCTTGTTCCTCTTCTCTTTGCCTCTTTTCTATCTGGTCTGCTGTAAATGCAATCTCTCCACAGCAGCTGCTCTCTCTCGAGCCATGTGCTCATGTCAGGATAGGACCCCGCTGTTATTTACGAGTGCCTGTCCCGTGAATAAGAAAAATAAGTCCTCCACTATCTCAGCATCTACTTTATCTTGGACAGGATCAACGGGCTAAGGCCAACACTATGAGGTTCAACAAGGCCAAGGGCCAGGTCCTGCACTTGGGTCACAACAATCCCGTGCAGCGCTACAGGCTGAGGGAAGAGTGTCTGGGAAGTGTCCCAGCAGAAAAGGAACTGGGGATGCTGATCAACAACGGCTGAACATGAGCCAGGGTGTGCCCGGGTGGCCAAGAAGGCCCGTGGCATCCTGGCTTGGATCAGCAATAGTGTGGCCAGCAGCACCAGGGCAGTGATTGTCTCCCTGTACTTGGCACTGGTGAGGCCACACCTCGAATCCTGTGGTCACTTTGGGGCACCTCACAACAGGAAAGGCATTGAAGAGCTGGAGCTTGTCCAGAGAAGGGCAACAGAGTTAGGGAAGGATCTGGAGCACAAGATTGATGAGGAGCAGCTGAGGGAGCTGGGGGGCTCAGCCTGCAGAACAGAAGGCTCAGGGGGAACTTCTTTCTCTCTTTGTTTGAAAGGAGGTTGTAGCCAGGAGAGCTTTGGCCTCTTCTCCCAAGCAATTGGATGAGAGGAAATGGCCTCAAGTTGCAGCAGGGGAGGTTTAGATTGGATTTTAGGAAAATTTTTTCACCAAAACAGTTGCCAAGCACTGGAACAGGCTGCACAAGGAAGTGGTGTAGTCACCATTCCTGGAGGGCTTTGAAAGACCTATAGAAGTGTCATCTGGGGACATAGTTTAGTGGTGGCCTTGGCAGTGCTGGGTTAATGGTTGGACTCAATAATCCTAAGGGTCTTTTCCAATCTAAATGATTCTATGATCTCATTCAGTCTTTTTCCAGCTTAATTTTTATATATCTACAATACTTAGGTCATCTACTATTTCTGTGGGCTAATGCATTGTCATACTTTCTATTTCAATAACCCTTGAGTGTGATTTATTAAAATGACAGACCACACTACACTGTGCAATGCAGGGCTAATTCCTTCCCACTTTTAATACAGTTCCTCATATCATTTCCAGCATTCAATAGAATAAGTATTTATTTTAATCACCATGTGCTGCATATGTAATTTTTTTCCTAGGTGAAATTTCCTTTTAATGGAGGCTGGGTCACAAGAGAGCAATTATATAAGTTATGTGCACGTTACAGAATAATTTAAAATCAGCTTTCAGGTCAATCTTTTTTAATTATCTATTTTATCAACTGTTTTTGACTAGCAATTTAAATAATTGTGTTTGCCTAATACCTGGAAGTGTAATTGCTTTTAGATGGCCTTTATTCTGATCTCAGTCTCAGTGCACACTGCGCATGTTTGCATCTGTCTGCACAGTGACAGATTTGTGGTGACAGCTTGTATAACTTATTTATAAAATGACAAATTATTTTAGAATTTCTTTAAGTTCACAGACTGCAAATATGGAGAAACACCTGCTTGCTGCAGAAAGCTGAAGAGGATCTGCTAAGTCAAAGGGAAACTGCATGAATTGGTGAAGAGCACAAGTGCAACAAAACCCCATGGGCCATCCTTATGCTGGTCCCGGTTGCAGGGAGGGCTCCATGAATATGATTTTTTAGCTAATAAGTCCCTGTTGCTGAAGCCAGATACCACCAGGAAGATTGCCAAAGATTTCAGGGCATGGAAGCCTCACCTGGAGTCCTGGGGTAGAAACAGTCTCCTCCCAGGGGCGGTTCAGAGCAGGAGCAGAGTGGAAGTGCTTTGAGTGGCATCTGGCAAAACCCCTTGGCACAGCCCAGCAGCTCCCTCTGCCCAAAGTACCCATCTGCTTTCCCGTGTCCTTCTCTATCCTGCAAGGAAAATACCTCTCTGTCTTCCACTTAGTGCTTGCTTGAGCAAAGACTGCAGCAAGTGCTGTTTGGATCCCATCACTAAACGTGGAGAGGCTGTCCCTGTAATTGCAGAAGGATTGTCACTCTGAAGCCACTTGGTTAACATAAAAGGATTAGCTCATCAGCAGGTGGTATCACTCGTAATGGAGTCTGGGATGCCCAGCTGATGTGCATAGTAAGAGTAACGAGAGCCTCTGATAGAAATTAGTCCTCATTCCCAGCAGTAGGAGCAGGAATAAACAAGTGAATTGCCCTGCAGGAGCCATAAGTGGGCAGAGCAATACCACAGCCACAGATTGCACTGCACAACCTGGTAACAGGTACAGAGCACACACAGCCTGCTGTGCATCCCCACAGCACAACAATAGCAGTGCTCAGTGGATGTGTATTGGGAGAACAGGCAACGAAAATAACCCATTACACCCCAGCTGATGGGGGGTTCTGCATCTAAAAATAAGTTATCATATCTGCCTGAATGAAGCCTACCTAGACACATCCTTCTAATAAATAGATAAACCATTATGCACCTCTCTCAGAAAGCTACTCTCACAGTCCCTTTCATACATAATAAAGATACTTATCAGCATTGCTCAGAAAAAAAGACATTGGTTTAAATTTAGCATCCTGAAATCCTACTCATAGAAGCATCCATTTTTCAGCTACTTAGTGGCCTCTTGCTTGAAGGGTAGCTTCTTTTCTAATCTGATGTTTGGTTTCATATTGTCTAGGTCAGTTCTTGGTTTCATTAAGCAGCCCTGTGTAAGTTAGGATTTTTGGCGCATAATATTCTAAGCTGTGTTCAGGCCACCAGTGGACATCAGTGTGTAAGCTCTGTGCCAGCTCTGATTGCTGTTGTGTACTGGTCAGCCTGCTGGGTACAGCCTGCTGGGTACGTGGCAAATGCCCACTTTGGTGTTAGGCCAAGTCTGGCCTGGACCTGAATGTTTAAAGCTTCAACACTCATAATAAAGCAATTTAGCAGCATATCAATTACTACGAAATTAGCTGCAGAATTGCTGCTGGATGCAAATGGACATAGCATTGCCATTTATTTTCCTACCGAGAAAGACTTAATTTTGTTTTTGAAAGTGACTAAGATATTGGCATAGTGCTTTGTGTTTTTCAAATTGTCTCTATTTGAAAAATGAACTATCCCTCAAGGCAAATTAAATGAACCTTTTCCTTTGTTCTTTCAATCCTTCTGCTGGAAGCCTGGTGCTGTTCAGCTGGAACTGCATGTAAGCTGGAGATAGACAGGTTGCTCCTCTGAGCACTGATTTCCCAAGAAGCATATAGACAAAAAAAAACCCCTGGCAGGAATAAAATGACACAATTCAGCCTATCTGCATTGTCAGAAGAAATGCCAGAATTTACTGTGCACGTGAAGGAACATGACTTGGTCAGACCATGTGAGGACACACTCGGTATCACAATTTCAGGAATAAGGAGAAGGGGATAAGTGAACTTGCAGAGAAGATAGTGGCAGGGAGACCCAAACCCTAGAGGTCACCCCCACACCCAGTATCATGCCCTTAGAAAGTTTCTGCCTCCATTTAGACCCACTCATCCTGCTTGCAGCACCAATTTCACTGAACACAGTAGTGTTTCTGACTATCTTGTTCCTATTAGACTTCTTTGAAAATACGGTGGACTGTTTCTCCAACAAAAAGTGTCTCAGTGAAAAAGAGTGCAAAGCACACATGGTACATGCAGCTTCCTCCCAGCCCAGAACCAGAATTGTTCAGTGGACTCACCTTCACACACTTGTCCTCAGTCCTTGAACAGAAGGGCTGCTGCCATCACTTCTGCTCTGGAGACACTCACCTTGTCCTCTGCTTCCATATTTTGTCTCTTTGGTAATGTTTTCTACCTACAAATACATTTTCTGCTTGTTCCCATTGGCATCTTGTTGATCTATGAGTGTGAACACACGTCTGTGCAAGCATTTGTGCTTTCCTATATATTTATATATGTGACTGTATGTTTGTATTTCACTTGTAATTGTTTCCTTCTGGCTGCACTGAAAAGCTGTAAATATTCCAATTTCCTCTGACACATACAAGCAGTTATGATTACAACCGTGCAAGCTTGGTGATAACAGCTGACACATCCACTTCTGATCACAACTTCTGTGGGCAGCCTGCCTCTCAGCCTGTATCTGGCAAGGAAAAATTAGAGTTCTTCACAAAAGAGAAAACTGTGTCAGCTTGCACTCACCTAGGGATATGCTGAGCTCTGAGGCAGGTGAGCTTAATGCTAGGATTGAAGTTGCACAGTGTTAAGCTGAATGTTACAAACACATTTTTAGGTGTATTAGGATCAGGAAGTTATATGAATCTTGAAATAAGTTCCAGAATTCTGCCTATATAGTAGAATGATACAATTAAAGTGAAGGTACACTGAAGAGGCATAAAAAGTAAATACTTACATGGAAAAGATTTCCTGTGTAATCATCCTTTATCTCCATATAAACAGACGCTTACAGCACATAATCCTGAAATGGTGCAAATCTGAGGAGCACCAAAGACCTCAGACTGCTTTAAAATTCAGCTGTATCAATATGACAGTGACCAAAAGCAGCACTGTGATTAGAGACAGGCCATTTGTGTACTATATATGAACGTACTGCAAGGTACATGAATCGAACCCATTTCGGGATAAAAAAAAAAAGAAAAGGAGAACTCAGAAGCTGATATGAGAAATTTGACACCTGAACTGGACTGGGAGGATGTACTGTGACAGTGAAACTCAGTGCTTAAGGAATGGATGGATAGATTAAAAGAGCAGATAACACAGACAATGGAGATTTCAAAGCCAACGATTTCTCTGACATTAAAAGGATTTCCCCTTGCACAGGCAGTTGCACTGCCAGGACTGCAGAAGGGAAGCCGTTCCCTACCTACTCTTCCATTTCAACAGTGCTTAATTTAGCTTCATTTCAGCTACCGGACTTGAAACTGTCTCAGGCACTTGAGAGGTTCTGTAAAATAAAACAGATTTTCTTACCTATTTGCTTTAGTGTTCATTGTGTAAAATCAGGAAAATACCTGATTGAAATCATGCTTTGCTGGCTGAGAATAATCACATTTTGTGAAGTTCCCTGCACTTACTGCCCAACACAACATCAAAATGCATGACAGTGAGGTGGCTCCTCCATCAGCAATGAAATGCACACCTCGGCTGCAGGTGTCAAGGGCCTGACGTCAGGATAAAGCACTCCAGAAGGGCCCAATTATTATAGAAAGATCTGGACATCTAGCTCAGGGCTCTCCCTGAGGAGGGCTGAGATGCCAATATGTCTGTCTCACCCCAAGGTATCTGTTTTGTGGCATCTGAAAGCATGTGTTGAAGCAACAGAAATCTCTGTCCATGTGCAGGGAAGTGGATACGGGAGCCAGCATGGAATGGGCCAACCAGGACTAGCAAATGAACAGAGCCAGCAAGGGGTCATGAGCTGGTTTTGCCCACAGAGCTCCCTTATGGGAGCTTGCCCACAAAAATCACTTGCCCACAAAAGTCATGGGGAAATGGAGCCCCAGTTTCCAGAACTGTTCGCTGGGGTCAAACTCCTGGGTTTTGTTCCAGCAGACACATCACAAGTTTGTCCTTCCTGCAGGACCTCAAGTCATGCCAAAAGCTTCCCCGTGGCATGCACCAAACCTCCTGGACGAGCAACAGCCTGTCCAGGCCCAGACAGAGCCATTATGATTTACTGGGTCAATACAGCACAGAGTCCTTTGCGTTCCTGTCCCAGTCCACAGCCGCTAATTGCACTCGTAAGAGCTCCAGGGGCCCTGCAGACTGAATGCAATTCCAGGGAACTATTAGAGCTCTTTCTTGGAAGGGACCATTAAAGACTGCAGAGCAAGCATGCAGGATGAGGTGCCACTTGTAAAACGGTGTCACAAACAGCGCAGAGGGACTTGCAGCCTCTGTGGCAAAAACAGCATGTGAGGAAGCACACAGTGAACAGCTCTTCTGAAATCTTTCCAGACCTGCTGGTTTCTGTGCAGTGCTTGTGTTAGGGCTTAAAAGTAACAGAGCACATGGAAAAGTCACACTGCAAGACTCTTTGGCGAAGTGAGTTGGTTTGAATGGAATGGAGCTGAGTAATCAACCCTGGTCTATCACTGTGCTGTTCAGAGCCATGTACTCCATCTCTACAGAATTACAACAAATAGCTACCACCCCTCTGGGATTCAATATTCAAACACAAATAAATCATACGAGATGAATTTTTTTTTAGCTGTATCAGAAAGTACTGGCACCACTTAATCTTTTGCCGATTGAATTTAGTGTTTAGCTTTTAAAATGGGGACAGGCTCAAGTTCTTGAATTCCAGGAGCACAAACAGCAAGGAAGTGCTTGCAGCAGGTTTGCTGACTGCATGGGTTGGGGTTTGCTGTGATGCAGGAAGAAAAATACCCGAGTACCGGGTAAAACTGTAGCTGCACCATCACAGCTTTTCAGACTTTTTGTAAGTTCATTTTTATAAATATGAAAACAGGTTTATAGCATGTTTATAAACACTCGTGGCTAATTTTCACATGCTGCCTTGAGACAGATGCAGGGCCACCTTTGAAGAGGCATGAAGGAGGTTAATATGGAAGAGCTGCACAACAGCTGGTTGTTCCATATAAGATTCTGAAGGTGATGTTTCTTGCATAACAAATTGCCTGTAAGAAACTGAGACGAGGCCCTGAGATTGTTTTTGAGGGTCTAAATGGAACAAGGTTAAAACAATGCCGTGCTAGCTTTGTCATTTTATTCTCTCTCTGCATACCCTTACAATCCATTCTTTTCATTTTCACAGACAGCACAACCTTGAACAAGAAGCAGGCTCTAGGACCACAGTAGAGACAATATACATTATAAAAACAATTCTGTATACAGAAAATTAAAGACAAGATTAGTTTTCACTTTTGTCTACAACTTACCTGGCTGTCCTTTAATTGCTTTACAGGACATGAAGAGCCATAAAAGTTGCCACCTTTCTGAAGCTGGAGAAATGCAGAATGGGCACATAACTTTGGGAAGCACAGAAGAATCTGGGTTCAGTTGATGCTGCTCCCATCCCTGCTGTAGTGCTGCCATGTAATGAACAGTTCAAAGGTGTCAAAATTTGTAGTGAGATTAAAGACCAGGAGCAGTACACATAACCTGTAAAAAAGAGGAAAAACAAAGCTGCTTCCTACCAGCTGTCAGATCTGGTAGTTTTACAGCCCTATTTTCTGTACAGTTTTAGTTCACAAGAACAACTTAATAATTTCTTCTGGATTTAATATCAAAGCCTGGAAATTGTATAAACAGCCTCTCTGACTGTTTCAGAAGGAGCAGATTTCCCAGCACTGGAGGGCTGGATACTCTTCAGACTGAGCACCTGTCATTACAGACCCTGCTATTTAAAAAATCAGGCCAAGAATTTTCAGTCTTGCTCAACACCCCACAGACTCCTTTGTTTGAATCCTTAATCCCACCATTAGGCACAAAAGTCTGATAAAATGATGTGGGTTTGGACATGCCACCTTTTGCCTGTTTGAAATTATCTTTATAAATCATAACTAGAGTTACTTTCTGAGAGTAAACCTGACTTAGACCACTCTGGATGTAGCATCTACTCCTCTGCAGGTACCACTTTCACAGGAAGTGCTACCCAATTACCAATTTGTCAAATATCTTTCCCTAACAATGCATTAAATATCCAAATAGAGAACCAAAACTGTCTCGCTCCTCTGAGCTCTCAGTATCTGAGTGCTGGTTTATTCAGGATGAGACAATGCTCCTTGGAGGGCAAGGGAATGGATACAGGGTATGGCATGGCTGGGTGACACCAGCCTGCAGAGGCATGGTAGGATTAAGGTATATTTTGTTATCGCTTCATCCTTAGGACATTCTCTTTGCTAGCAAGGCTAGTGGGTAACAGCTAATTGCTGATTTGGAGATGTACAGATGTTTTTCCATCTAAGGAAAGAAGGAAAGGCAGGAATACTCAGTGGTAACGGGAAGCAGAGTTTACTCTGCTGAGGTTATAGCTTGAGCCATGGCTGGAGCAGAAGGGAATTCCCCTGGGCAACATCCTGCCACACTGTCTCTCTCCTGCACCCCCAGGTCACCTTTTCATTCTGTCCCCCTCCAACATATGCTACCAATTCAAGTAAGACACAACCCAGCAAACGGCCGTGACCGATCCACTGCACTAAGGGACAAGAGGTGTCAGGAGGTGCTGGTGACACCCGGGCACAACGGGCTGAGCATCAGTGGCTGCTGCCATGTGGGGCTCAGGATTGCAGAGCTGCCAGTCTTGGCTTTTGTTGAGTTCACAGTTCGGAAGGGAATGATGTCTCCAGTTTTCTCCCACACGCAGCGCTTCATGTGCCACAGCCCGTCACTGCTGTCACCTGCCAGGCAAAATTCATTCTCCTTCACAAGAGCTAATCTCTTTATAGCAGCATTTACACATAAATTAATGAAAGATCAGAATATAAAGATGTTCATTTTTGATTATTTGCCCATTTACAGGAAATTCAGTTAGAACTGTTTAGTTTTATCATCACTAGACAAAATAAGCATGACAGGATATTTTAGCCTCTGGATTATGTAGATAACACACAGAAATGTCATTTACATTTTCATTCTTTTCACAGAGCAACAAACCCATGCTTGCAAGCAAATTAAAATTCGGAACTTAATTGGATTTTTATATTCTCTTTAAACAGGTAATATTGTTTTTCTTCTTTTCATTATTTTATCTGAACACTGGATTTCATTTTGAGAGTGTGCCACTGAAGGTGAGAGGCCCTCTGTGCTAAATGGTTCATTTAACACCATTAAAATCTACGTTTCTTCAGCACATTTGAGGATCTAGATTGTTGAATGCCAGTAGTTCAGTATTGTTAAACAACAGAAGGAGTATGGAAAATTATTTTCTTGGGTGTATACATGAACATACTTCTGTGTCTATATATATATATCCAAACAAACACATGCACATACATCATATATTTGCTTGCATGAGCACAAATACACTTATACAAATGTTTTTATATATATATATGCAAATGTAGAGAAAATGTTCCAATAATTTATCTCTGCATGCCCATAATTTGCCAACTTGACAAACGATTTGAGGGGAAAAAAAACCAAACCAAGACACATATTTTGTTTATTTCTGAAAACTTACTATGCTATGAAAACAATTGAAATGATTCAGTTTTTCCTGTCTTTTTTTTAATTATTATTATTTATTTCTATTTATCATGAGCTTCACCAAGGTGGCACTGCCTGATCCTGTATTTAAACCTGATCTGTGATGGCAACCAGTAAAGTCCAGTCTCTGCAACTGCAGACTGCAAAGCCCAGCTCTGCAGCTGTGGGAAAGTCCTTTTAGGACTTAAGGACTTTTAGAGTAAGAAATATCCTGGAGAGAACTTCACTAAAGTAGTCACATTTTCTTTGAAGAAGACACTGAGAATGGGACTCTGGCAGGAATCAGCATTTGTGAGGGTGACCAGAGGGAAAAGTCGCCTTGATGAAGTTATTTCCATACCATGTTACATGGCCACTGCTGACTCTCCATGTCAAGCAACCTGCCCTAAAGAGCTCGAGACAGAGTTCTGTTTTGCGGCACTGGAATGGAAGGTTTCACTCCATACAAGTAATTTGATTGCAGGAAAATACGTGAAATTAGGAGAATGTTAAATGATGAGAAAAGCCCTGCTCGGGCAGCAGTTCTCTCTGCTCCCTGGGAGCGCTCCCCGCACAGTGGGAGGCAGGGAGGCCATTCTTGTTGTGTCCCCAGGCAACATGGTCATGCTTTATCCAAGGGTGACAAAAGGCTTCTTGCAAATATACGTATTCCCATTCATCTAATGAACACTTCGTGACCCTGAAGAATTCACTGAGGTGGAAACATGACTCGGTGCTGAACAAACAGACTCGGACTAATCCCAGTTCTTCCTTTACTCTGGTTACTTCTGGTCAGTGCATGTCAAGCATCACAACCACAACTGAAACCCTCACCGCTGCAAATCCGTGTGGGGTGAGGCAGGAGCAGGATGGCATCGCTAACTGAGGGCCTAATTATAAAACTGCCAGTACCTCTGGGAAATAACTGACCGCAAATGTCAGCTCATCAGCAGGGCTGGAGCATCCTTGCTGAAGTACAAAATTCTCTACATTAAAACTCTGCACTTCACGTTGTATCATTTTCAAGTGCATGGCTTAAAAACTGATCACGCCAGACATCCTCCTGTATCTTTTGTGTTTTCCCTTCATTGGTGATGCCACTTTCAACACCTGCCACAAGCACGTAGGTGTGTAAATTAAAAATGTGCTTTGCCTCCTCTGCGTTGACCTTGCTCACAGATTATTGGCTGCACTCACATCTGAGGCAGAACCCCCACACATTCAGTGCAAAAAATTCTTTCTATCATTTGAAGGTCTGTCCCTCATTTTATAAGTTGTGTTTATTATAGATTGCAACTTGAGTAAGGAGATGAAAAAACTTTTCCAAAAATTAACCCTTTTCACACAAACCCACACCTAAGTAATAGAGTAGTAAGTAAGTAATAAAAGTCACAGTTTGGTGTTACTTGTTCTTCAATTGTTTTGTCTGGCTAGATCTCTGCATTCCCTGGGACTTCAGAATCAAGCATATGAGTCTGTCAAAAAGTCTTTTTAAAAAAAAAAATAATTAAATGAACATATAATGGGAAAACCTGCTCCCACTGGGATATCAAGTCCAGCTTTGTACACATCAAAGGTTTGTTTAATTCAAATTACTCTGGCATAACTGTTAAAATTTGCTCTGCCATGCTTATTCATTTCAGCTTTTTGGCATTTTTCTCTTCTGATTAGCCCAGAGATGAACCTGCCCAGCCTCACTCCCACATGGTTTCCAGCACAGTTCTGTGTGAGGTGGAACCCAATATAAATTGCTCTTCCCAGCCTCTGTGCCAGCCTCACACTCTGCTGAAACATCCAGAGAACATGGGCATGAAAGAGGCCCATAGAAACAGTCACAAAGAAAGTAATTTTTTAGTTTGAAAGAGTTTACTAAGCATTTTTCTACTCTCCCTTTTTTTGTTCTTGTTGTTTTTAATTAAAAAAATTTATTGTTTCAGTAATAGTCAAAGTTCTCAAAAGCATGACCTCCTATGAAGTTAAAAAGCAGAACACAGCTGGGAAGACACAAATTTTTCATTTGTGTCTCCTCTGCCTCCTGTGAGATGATATCCAAAGACACACTTCTACCAAAAGGTTTTTTGATGTACGGTGATTGTCTTTAGCAAACAAACCAAAGAAAGTACTGGGTATTGGCATAAAATTCTGCCTCCTCTCTTGGATGCCAGTACTTCCCCTTCCGTAAGGAAACACACATTGAAACAGAGGGATCCATTCCTTTCCTCCTAACTGTCATCCTTTAAAAAAAAAAACAACCACAAGGCAGAAACCCCTTGCTTTTTCTA
This sequence comes from Oxyruncus cristatus, assembly GCA_013399855.1. Classification (NCBI taxonomy): domain Eukaryota; kingdom Metazoa; phylum Chordata; class Aves; order Passeriformes; family Cotingidae; genus Oxyruncus; species Oxyruncus cristatus. The sequence continues at coordinate 1,089,553 of VXAY01005276.1, read as the reverse complement.
TCAATCTAGTAAGACTATTGCTGGACTCCAAATGGACAATAAATTCATATTTACCATAAGCTTACCTGCAGCTCGTGCATGGGAGAGCAATCCTGGCACTGCTGCTGCAGCTCCCACCAGCCATGTACCACACATGTGAGGAGGATGGAGAGGACACTGAGATCCCCAGGGGGCAGGTCTGTTGGAAATCCCTCATGGCCACAGTGCTGATTTGTGCCATGATTAAAAACTCCAATACCAGTGATGGGAAGAATTCAAAGGTCTGTTTAAATTAAACAGAAACTACAGACATACTTGTCTCGCAGTTATAGCTTTCCTTAATTTTTTTTGTTGTTTGGGGTTTTTTTGTGTGTGGTTTGTTTTTTTTTTTAAATAAAGACTTTCTGAGTATACCCAGTATCTGTTTTTCTGGCAGTGGTGTAGGCAGCTAAAACCAGCTCTTTTTATTCTCTGAAGTGACTGGAGTGAGCTCAGCATCACCAAACTCCATAATTCTATTAGAGCAAGGGATACCCATCAGGTTCTGACTATTCACTTTAGCTAATTGTATTAATAAGACTAAGTGAAATTTAAATACTTTCTTGAAAGGAAGAGACATTTATCAGCAACCCTCTTTAGGGCTGGAGGATGGTATTATTTCTGTTTTCCAGCTGACGGGGAGGACTGGCAAGGGACTTACACAAAGTCACACCAAAGTTCATGGTTTTGGGAAGCTCCTCCCGCCTTGCAGGGCTGGGGGAGCTCTAACCCCAGAGCACAAGTTAAATGTGGGCTCTGCAAGTAGCCAGTGGTGGGGTCAATCCTGCTGGGAGCTGTTACTGCTCACTAAATCTGACTCCTGAAAGGATTCATGGAGATGCAGAGTTGTGCAGAAGGCAGCTTGTCAACAGCACCAGCAGAGAGAAGAATTCACTGTGAAACTGCAGAGCTAAAACACTTCAAAATGTCAAGGCAGGATGACAACCCACAGGCAGAGTTATCTCTGCGGAGTTAGGACGTTTCATGGAGAATGCATCCCACACAAGTCATCCTGGTGGTTCGACTGTAAACACACTCCTGGCTGACACAGCCCAGGCATGGCATGGGCTGATTTTACACTGGAGGACCCGGGGCAATGCAGGTGTGAGTGGGTGAGTAACCAGGACGTTATTCCTGCTCAGAAACGATGTGTGCTGTAATTCTGGGCTCTCTGTGGCTCTCACAGGGGGTGTCTCAACCCCTGGATGCAACTGCTCTGGAATAAACTTCTGGAAAGCTCAGATACCCGCTTTTAAAAGAAATCAGGTTTCTGAAGTGGGATCGGCCATACTTCGGGAAAAAAAACCCCGATATTCTTTTCCCACTTTATTTTAGAAAATTTTAGGTTTTTGAAATAGTTTTCTTCTTGAGCGTTTAATATTGATGCTTAGGGGGAAAGCAACAGCAGGAAAAGGGTGCCAAGAAATACCATCTTTCAAATCACAGGTCATAATCACTCAGAAAGAGGAAGCTGGAGCTGTCCTCTTCACTAAAAAGCGAATAGAGAAAAAAAGTTCCTTACTTTCTTCCACCTAGCTATAAC